>BMAW01084822.1:0-13222 GCA_019974015.1 Nephila pilipes | reverse complement strand
GTGTTATGTTGATGAATAAAAAAAAATTTTGCAAAAAAAATTGCTGTTTTCAATGTTAGTCTCGAGAGTTATTGATTGATGTGTTAGATCTATGATTTTAATATCTTGAAACTAATACTTGACGATGCAAATGGTTAGTGTTTGTTATTTGATTCAGGAAATTCCCGAACATCCTCAATTAAACTGAATTTAGCATAACAAGTGCATTTAAGCGTTCTGCAAACATGCGCGACTAAAATGCACTTGCTACATAAAGCATGAAGAAAGAAATTGTAAAGAACTGTAATTTATCTTAAGTAATTAATGCATTAGCGAACACAAAATAACACATTAAATAAACATGCTTTAGTAATACATGTTCGTGTTTGCAATTTTTAAGCTCCTACTATCAGCTCACACTCTCCCATATATATATATTTATATATATTGTTTTAATTTTCAATCGTTAATAAAATACTTTTTATTCACGCACTCAAGTTCAAATACATTTTCTTAAACTTGTAGTGGATGGCACTAGTTATTAATGCATTTTTTTTCAAATATCAATTCATTAATTAAATTTAAATGGTGAAAATACAGTTTAGCCCATCCACTAGGCGCGATTTGATGAATTGACAAACTATGCGATTTTTTTTGGCTGAACGTTAAGCCCGCAAATCGGACCAGGGTAGCCACATTTGGCGAAATACCACCGAATAATTTTTGATACCAAGGGTGGTTGGTCTAAACTGCATTCCAACCATTTAATTTACCGAATGAATTAAGAAACGAGCCAATGCTTCTACTATGTCATTTGTCTTGCAATGGCAAATTTGGTAGATCATCGGTGTAGAATCTTCATGCGTTTGGATCGAATCTCGTCGAAGCATGAAATTTTTATTTAATTTTCAAATAATTAATTTTAATTGAAGATGGAATAAAAAAAATCTTATATAAGATATTTAGCAAGATGTAAATTTAGGAATAAATACTGTCGCTGACGAAGCGTGTAGATCGCTGGAAAAAAATTTCTTTTGCCACTCGATATTATGATTATGTCATATGTATATACATATTTATATTAATTGTAGTTATTTAATAAAAAGTAACTAAAATAAAATCTTTTTTTGTTGACCTAAGTAGGAATTGACTTAATTTTTTTATTACTTGTTTTTTTTTCACTTTATAAAAAATTTAGTATCCCAAACGGTTTCCAGAATTCGCCTTCCTTTTATAGAGAAGGCCGACTCTGATAATACTACATTATACTATACTAACATGATACAACATAATATTTTACTTACAATATATAATATAAAACTGTGACAAATATGTTGATTTCTTTTACTATTAGTAATGATATAACCTTTGTAAAATTAGGCATTTGAAAGTATATTTCTTAAATTTAGAAATTATCAATTCTGCTGGATAAATTAATGCAATTCCGCCCTTTAATGGAATGTATAGTTTTCTAAACCTGAGCCACCTTAAAGAAGTAGATAGCAGATTTATGATCAGTGACAATGTGGCAATTAATGTATTTAGACAATACGAAATAAAATGTACGAACACTATAGATGATGCTATAATAGAATAATGTAAATTAATACTATAACAGAATAATGCAACGTAATACTGTAATAGAGTAATGCAAGCTAATATTATAATAGAATATTGCAACATAATACTATACTAACTTTATACAACACAATAATATACTGACATAACACAACATGATACAATACTACCATAATAAAACATGAAATTTTACTGACATAGTATAAATTAACACTGTGATAAGCGAGATGATTCTTTTATTATTAGCTATAAGAGAATCTTTATTATTATTAGCTTAGACATTCAATATATATTTTTAAATGCTAAACTTCTAGTATTATAATGTTTCCTCACTTTGAAAAACCTGTGTAGATAGAGTATACATTTATTTGCTCAATTTCATCCTCATTAGTAGACAACAATAACAATTAGAATCACAATAGTTAATTTTGAAACATAAACACAACAATACGAGGGTCTTTCAATAAGTCCTTACAAATTCCAAGAGATGGCACTCATAGCATCGAAATTGATTTGTTTTAGAAAGCATCCTGATTTACTAGATGGCTGTCTAAGTCTTAGTTTGGCGAATTAGTGATTATGATGCCTTTCGAAACCTCAAAAATTCATTTTTATGACTTTTCTGGCCGATGAGACCTTCTTCGCCTTTTTTGAAAAAAGATTCACCAGAAGCAACCCGACGTTTTAATTTTTGCTTGATTTCCAGTGCATAATGATGAATCCAGGTCTCACTAAAATCGGTAACTCCATGCAGCAACAATTTTGGTATGGTAGCAAATGACTATCATATCAAAACTAACTTATGAATCAATGTCAAATTTTTTTTACTCCGTTTACAAGAAGGTAGTTTCCTGTGGCAACATCAAATTACTTTAATGATGACATCTGTCATCAAATATGTGTGGCTGCGGTCGCCTAGTGGTCATGGTCGCGGACTCGCAGCCAGTGATTTTCTTCGTGCCATGGGTTCGAGCCTTGATGTCATTGAAGACCTGCCATGTAGCCGGGGCACATGCACGATAAATCTGTTGGGGCTCAAAGCCCTTCCAATCACAAGGTGTAGAAGTTTGGAGAAGGAGGTGCCAGTTCAGGGGTCATCCTCTTCACTTGACCGAGGCACAAAATTACGAGCACCGTCGCCAACAGCCCATGTCTTGCTTCTCAAGGCGGCATTAGTAAACAATAATCATTGATATGAAAATACATTCCCGGAATTCTCTATTTGCACAAAAGAAGCCATTAATATGGATATGAAGCAATAAAATTTAAAAATTAAATAACATGCAATGTATATATATATGTAGGATTTTCCATCCAATTATTATTAAGCAATTTTATTTTTTCAATCTACTGTAAAACCAGTTCCTCCGATACTCAATAGATGTCGCCACGATTCAAGAGTCATGTGATAAGCTCATGCAGCGCCACCTATCCGAGAATAAAACTGAGTGAAGCTCGTTTTCGCGCTCTCTTCTCTCTTTAGCCGCCACTTTCTCCGCTTCTCTTCTCCTTCGCTACACGCGTCGGAAGTAAACTTCTAACGCCTGAGCGCGTTCCAGTGCCCATCGCCAATATGGGTTAAATGAGGCAGCCATTTATCTTTATCTGACGAACTGGTTAACTTACTAATACTTTTCATTATGTAAATACTTTTCATTCTTCATCATCTCTCCTAATAAACAAGTACAGCTACTGCAAGCTTCATCCTTGAATATCATCAACAACATTACATGGAATCCGAAATTACCCCCCTAGACAACCAGCCCATTGCGTAAGAGCAAACCATCGTAGATTCGGGATGAACAATCTCCTTCACCCCGATTTCTACATGTATATATATATATAGTATAAAGTTAATTAATAAGAAAATATACTTTTATAAATGTATCGTGTTGAATAATTTATATTTATACCTTGAAATTAGGGACAAATCAGGAAAATACATTGTATTTCGAGTTAAATCAATGCCAACACAAGTGTCGCCCTCGTCTCTTCATTAAGGTTCAAAATTATGAGGTCCGTCACCAACAGTCACTGTGTTACTTCTCAGTGAAAAGTTAATAATAAAATCACAATTTATCAGAATTTCTCTCTGTATCTTTCAATATTTTAACATAAAAAAGAAGCCAAAACAGTATTCCTCAAACTTTAATTATATCAATTTAAAATGGTTCTGTAACTGTTAAGTTCACGTAGACAGGCATGAAATAATATTAGCAGAATGAAAAAAATTATATTATAAAAATGTTTCACACAAAATAATATTTTTAAATAAATACATGTATGGAGTATTGTATTATACTAAGTGGAATGATTATAAATAAAAAAATTATAATATTAATTTTTAATACTTTCATCCTAAAGTAAAATTAATACAATTACATTTGAAATCACATATTCTTATGTTTAATAATTCTCAGAGCTACTCAAATGAAGATAAATTTTTATGAAATTTTATGGATAAATATCTTAGGAGACTATTTTTTTGTGTAACAGAAATGTAAAAGCAACTAAATATTTTAAACTAAAAGCTATCTTATTACTGCCTCACATCTTCAAAAAACAAACAAACAAACAAAAAACCTCAATTTTTTTACGTTTAGTCTATTAAAAAATAATTCGATATAAAAACCAACGTTTTTAAAAATAACGTTTTTATATTGCAGCAAAGTTTATTAAAGAAAATTATTGAAATATTAGTTAAAACTGTTAGTTATTTTTAACTTTAAAATTTACTTAAAAAGATACATTTGTGAGCGTATTAAGAAATTCATAATACTCATAAAATCAAAACATGCATTTGAAAGTTTGTAAGTCATTCTATTAAAAAAAATGGGAACCAGAATTCAGGAAAGGTTTATCCTTGGCGACAAGAATTATTTGGCAGTATTTTGCCAAATGTGGCTACCCTGTTCCGTTTCACGGATTTAACGCTCAGCAAAAAAAAAAAAAAAAAAAACGCCAAGTTTGGTGCCAATTTTTGAAATCGCGCCAAGTGTTTGGGCTAAACTGCATTATTAAAGAAAATATTAGTTAAAACTTGTCGCAAACGTCTAAATATTGCATTGTTAGGCGAGTACGAACGATTCCCAAAATTTCAAAGCTCTAGCTTGATGGGAAGTTGGTTAAATTAACGATCGAAAATTTGATGACACACACACACACACACACACACACCAAGTGAAATTCAGAAAAACGTTTTAATATTACATTATATTTCTTGTGAATATTCATTTCTCATTAAAATTATTCCACTTTATTAATAAATGAACAAAATAATTTGCTCATCTCAAAATTATGATATTTTCATTTTTATTTCACCGAAAATCTACATATTCGTCTAAAGTAAGAGCAATATTTGTCTGAAAATATAAGAACGTTATCTCTTAAAAAAATACATTTTTTCCATCTATCTCATACACAAAGAAATATGTTATAGTTATGCTATGCAGTATTTGTTAAGAAAAAAATTGTGGGTTATTTTATCTGCAACCTGCAGTCAAAATAAATATGAAGGTACACACAGAATTCCAGTAATAGATTTTTTTAAGACTTTAACGAGGAAAGTTTATTTTTTTGGCAAAGGTTTACTTTTCAAAATGAACTGAAATGAATACAGTGAGGTTCATCCTCCTTTATTTAATCGACTTTTTGGAGCAATTTAATTTCGAAATGAAACGCTATTCGAACGAAGTTTTCATAAAATGGCCCAGCTCCTGTTATATATAAGGCAGTATAATAAGGTGTTATGGATGAAATATGTCCTCTTTTAAGAGCAAAAACAGGCATATAAGAAAAAATCCGTTACATTATTGATTTTTTAGATGCTAAAATATTTTTATTATTAATAAATGAATATTTAAGGTATGTGCCTACTTTTCGAACACTTTTCTTCAAAAAAAAAAAAGATAGAGATAAATTTTTGTGGAGCACTTATGTATTTAGTTACAATGATATATAAAATTAAAAATTCATAAATCATTTTAATGCACTTTTTTTTTCACTATTCAAATTTGGCTATATTTGCTTAAAGTTTAGTAAAAATTGAAGTTTAAAGCAAAGTTCATATAACAAATCCTAATTAATGTATTTAACTTTTTGTTTTAAATATGTATGAAATATACATATATCTGTATTGTGAACTAAAAAAAATGCAGTTATCTCTTAAACCTACTCAGTTATACCAAAACTTATAAACACAACATGATTTTACACCTGGCATGGGTTTACAAGATATGTGTATGTATGTATGTATATATATATGTATATATGTATGTATATACTCTCCCCAACCATGTATGCATGCATGCATACATATTACATACATACATACATTTTGTGGCCATATGCATGCATATGCATGCATGCATACATGCATGCAGCTACGCTTTTATGCATGCATGTATATGTATATATCTCTATATACTCTCTCTATCATGGCATGTGTATATCAACAATATTAATATAATAATAACAATATGTAATATATGTAATATATGTATATACACCTTCTGTCTAATACATACATACATGCATGCAGCCATACACATACATTACGTACATACATATGCATGCAGCCATGCATTACATACATACGTATATGTATGTATATGCTCTATATATCTATACTCTATATGTCACACACATACATACATACATGCACATGCATGTACATGCACACATACATTGTACATTTTGTACACATACATGCATGTATATATGTATGTATATGTATGTATATGTAGAGATCTAACTATAGAATGCGGTACATGTCTCGTTTTGGATCTCTGAGGTTTTCTGATTCGTGTCTAGGGATTTTCTGGATTCAATAACAAAGCGGATTTTTAGAAGAATATAAATGCTATTTTGCTATCTTTAGAAGATGACATTTAATTAAACCATATATTATTGTACAGTAATCACTAAGTTAAAAAATAAATGTTGATTATACATATTAAAGAGCTATCAGATCGCACGTCTTTCTCGGTTGGTCGCACTCTTCCATCTAGCCTGTCGTGCTTGCGCTTTTAACCAAAAGAACACGTGACGCCATCTAGTGTTGGATGGCGTCTTAAAATGTAAAAATCATATATATATATATATATATATATTGATTTTTTAAATAAAAATAGTTCCAAAATAATTATTTATATTCTTAGAAGATATGGTTGAGTTTCGCAACGTACATAATATATATAAAAATCAGATACATAATATTTATGAGATGTCTTAAATATTTTCTTTTTTAAATAGCTAACATTATATGCATTGTCTTAAAATAGTATTCCTGAACAGTGAATTAAATATCAAATGCATGTAGTGCATAGATACTTCAAACGACGTATTAATGAAACAGTCTTTAAAAATTTGAAACCCAAAATACCATTTATTGGTGCTTAATAAGAGTTATATGAAAATTATCCCTTTGCTATCTTTTTCCAGCTTGAAAATTATATATATATATATACGATGGTTATTCAGAAAATAAGGAACGTTTTGGAATGAAAAAGAAACGAAGTACAAGAAAGAAATTTATTATATACATCAGAAAGAGTCACTAAAATTCTACTTTTCTACCTAGTCACCAAACAAATTGAGACATCATAGTGGTAGACAATCTTTAAAATTACTTCGTCATAGAATTCTGCCGCCAATTTCAAACAATTCAGTCAACGAAACTTGTGGAAAACTAAACGAAAGCTCCGTTATTGTGAAACGGCGGTTTTCATGAATCTATTCATCAACTTTAGCGACCAGTTCGTCAGTCACAATGCTAGGGCGTCCACTCTTCTCTTCATCGTGAACGTTAGGTCGGCCATTTTTAAACTGAGTGCACCATTTCCGGATCGAACTTTCATTAATTACGTTGTTTCCGTACATTTCGCTCACTTGCCGATAAATTTCCACAGATTTTAGATTTTTTTGCCAACAAAAACCAAATCACTGACCGCACCTCACAACTGTGGGATTCAGCGCACATTTTAAATTTGAATATCGAAAAAGCCGGCACCGTGGAAATGTTCCCTTTGTTATGTCTGGACGCCGACTGAGATGCCGAACACGCAGACACCAAAATATACGTGATCCGCACGTGTCTAGCGACGTCAGACGGAAACGTTCCTTACTTCCTGAATAGCCCTCGTGTACACACACACACACACACATATATATACTGACACTGCTACTGATGAAGCATGAATCCACAAAATGTCAGCGACAGACAGCTGTAGTGTGAAGCATTGTTCTTCGAATGCAATGTCTCTCGCTTTTGTCAACAAATCCGTATAGCCGTAGCATTCATTCGGCTTTGATTTATTTTTTGTTTTGTTACAAAAATAATAAGTGCAACAATAGATCAACGAATTGTTGTGAAATTTCGCATGGAACTTTGGAAACCCACCCCTGAAAACTTACAATATATTGAAAGAAGTGTATAACAATGAATGTTTTCTTGTTTTTGAATGGCATAAGTGTTTTCAAAAAAGCCGAGCAGACGTTGAAGATGATTCACGCCCAGGTCCCCCTACCACGTCAAAAACGAATGTTAACAGGGAAAAAAATCTATAATCTGATTCGATATGATTATCGGTTAAATTTTCGCTCGATTGCTGAGACTGTAGAAATTGACAAAGAGTCAGCGCGGCCAATTTTACATAACAATTGTAACATGTAAAAAGTGTGTGACTAAATTGTATCTAACTTCCTCACATTTGAACAATAAGAAACTTGCTAAAATGTTTGTACTCACACTTTGATTGCCATTGAAAGTAACCCAAACTTATTGGCAAGGATAATAATTATTTGTGACTAATTGTGGCTTTTTATTTATGATCTTGAAAGGAAGCTCCAGTTCATGCACTGTAAGAGACCCTCTTCACCAAGATCCAAAAAAGTTCGAATGATCATATCAAGATTATAAACAAAGATGATTTTTTTAATATATTGATGGTATTGTATACCTTCACTGGGTTTCTGAAGATCTATTAATCAACATTTCTACCTTCACGTTTTTCCTGAACTCCGTGGTAGAATAAGGGGGGGGGGAAACGACCCAAAAAGGATACATCCTTCCACATTGTCTATCAAGGGATTTCTATACAAGTACAGCATCCTTGTGTTAGGACATACGACTTATTTGCCGCATCTTGCACCAAGCGACTTCTATCGGTTTCCTAAGGAAGATCTATATTAAAAGATACAAGATTTTGGATTGTTGAAGCTATGAAACAGAAAGCGGCACGCGTACAAAAAAAGCTAAAAGAAGAAGATTTCCAGTATTGTTTCGAATAATGGAAGATTCACATGGAGCGTTGTAGGAATAGGGGAATGGATGTATATTGAAGTTGATAGTAAGAAAATATGTATGAGATCAAAATAAAATGAATGTTTACAGTGGCAGTCTCATGATTTAAAAGACACAGCTTGTATATTGCCATTGTCTTATTGGCTTAAAAATAGGAGACTGATTATCCTGGTATTTTAAACTTTTTATTTAATTTTATGACGGTAATGATTACTATAATATCTATTATGGAAGCTAGGTTTAAAAGTTCTAACATATGAACTTTATTCAAGGATATTTGATACATATTGTGTAAAAATTAAATCCCTTATGTTATTTTCTCTGGAATAAAAATAAGCTTCTCTTCTAGCCATTGTCTTCAGCATGAAATATAATATCCAATATCTTTAATTTGGAAACATTATGTCTTTAACTCTACAGAATAACTATCAATTCTATGATAACATGTTCCGAAACACGGTTCAAAAACTCCAGTTAAAGTTAAAAAGATAATTCTATAAGAACGATTTGATGCAGGAAAGTGAAAATTATTTTTATCGCAATATTATCTCAGGATGGAAATAATATGTCATTGCGTAAGTTTTACAAAACAAGAAATATTAATTAGAAACACTTTCCTTAATTCCATGATAAATATGAATTCTATAACAATACTTATCATAGTAAGCCTTAAGAATTCTAACAAGAACTGTTATTGGTAGAATATTATATATTACGTGAAAAAATTTATTTAATTGCAATTCTATCGCAGTATGAAAAGTAACTCCTTAACAATCTTAGCCCAGCATGAAAATATTGTATTCTTTCATCTGAGGTCTTTAACTTGAAAAATAAATTTTAAATTAATTAGGATACCTAACACTTTATATATGTATGGTAACTATATATATATATATATATATATATATATATGTGTGTGTGTGTGTGTGTGTGTGAAGTCCGGGTATTCACAATGATGATACTTCAGTTCATACTAAGTTATTTATTCTTATTTACAGCGATTAATATGTACAGACACTTGAATATAGTTAATGGAGAAAAGGGTAAGTAATGTTCCCAATACAGATATACGAAGACAGTTCATTTCAGTCAGACGGTTGAGCTCCGTGCACTTATTTCGTAAAACAGTTTTACCAGTGATATGTCTCAGACAGTCCGTGTGCTCACTCTCACTTCGTAATTGCGCCTTTCCGCGCAAGCGTCTTCTTTCCCCTAGCGGAATGTCGCCGAGACAGTAGCAGCGCTCTCTGGTGGTGAGACGTTCTATGGCCGCGTTCTGGGCGATAAGTCAAGTTCGATTTCCCCACATATATAATATATTGTTGTTACAGTTTACAAATTTCTTTTTAAATTTGAATGTTTGTTTCATAAAATATATTTTAAGCAAATTATTGAAGAATGCTCAATTATCATAGTTATTGTCATGCATTAGTACAATCGGAAGCAAAAACTGAAATACAGATATGTAACAATACACCAAATATTCGAATATTATCGTGTCTCTTATAAAAATTTTATTTTTGTAGGTAAGTTTTTACAAAATGTTCTAATCTTATTTGGCCAGGGTAACTTTTCTGCAATTTATTGAGATCGCACTAAAAAATCCCTGTTAATATTTCAAAAAATATGTACTTGAGGAAATTTTTGTTATTCTTATAAGTTTCAATTTTTCAAACCATTTGGAAACAGCTTCATTCAAAGTTAGTTTATAGTTAAATTAATAAGCGATACAATTTTGCAAGGGCTTCTAAGCGTTTTACTTAAAAAATCTCAAAAGTGATAGTTATAAGCAGGTATTAACAAATTGATGGTTTAAGGGAGTGATATTAAAAATAATTCGAGGTAATAATTTAAGGGATGCATGATGTTACGCATAAAACATTGATAATGTAATACATTATAGTTTTAATAATTACATTTAATTTGCTTAGGGTATTTTTACACTTTAATTTAATATTTTATCATCTGCTCTTACTTAATATCTAAACAAAAATTATTTTCAGCTTTATTAATTTATCGTTTGCATTTATTTTACTTAATGTTTAACTTAATAGTTTATTTTTATGGCAGAATTGTCTGTTCTTATTCTTTTTGTTCACAACATTGTCAATGTTTTTGGAAATGAGAATGTTTTACTTGAGTGATTATATATGCTTTAGGAATTTGAAAAGGGCGTTCTCTTTTCTTGATAATAATTGTTTCTGTGGATCTTGAATCTCGGAATTATACTAAATATTATAGTTTTTGGTGAATCTGTGATATAGATTAGGCAGATGATGGCTAATCTGATGACTGGAAACTTTTATCGTCTACTGAGTTCGCAAGAAAAGGAATAAGTATTTTATAACTCCAATAAATCTGTAAAAATATTTAAAAACATATTAAAATACCACATACTTCAATGAAATAGCGAAGCCAATTTCAGTTTTTAATATTTAACACATCAATCAATAACTCCCGAGACTAACCCAGAGATGGCACTCGTAGTAAACCAGTAACCAGGTCTTTCTAGAGTACTAACCTTTGCTTGAAACGTGTCAAAATTTTAAGTCGATCGGACCAGAAACAGCTGAGTTATCGAGGTTGGAGTAAAGTCGTTTTGTAGTTTGTTTAAAAAATGGAAAAAACCGAGTTTCGTGTTCTGATAAAACATTGTTTTTTAATGGGTAAAAACACCGTGCAAGCGAAACAATGGATTGAAAAATGTTACCCGGACTCTTGTCCATCAAAAGCAACGATTTGTCGGTGGTTTGCCGAGTTTAAACGTGGTCGTACCGACACAAATGACGCGGAACGCTCGGGTAGACCTGTGGAAGCCGTTACGCCGGAAAATGTGAGTGAAGTGACAAAAATTAGAATGAAAGATCGTAAAGTGAAGCTCCGTGAGATTGCCGAGATGACACAGATATCATATGGAAGTGTATTTACTGAAAAAGGGTTTTTGAAGTGAAGTGAAAAAGGTTTTTTCCAAGTGGGTGCCGCGATTGCTTTCGATGGAACAAAAACAGCAACGAGTCGATGATTCAGAAAGCTGTTTATCGCTATTTACTCGCAACAAAAAAGATTTCTTGCGAAAAAAAAGAAAAGAAAAAAAAGATTTGGAAAAGCGTTGGAACGATTGTATCACCCTAAAAGGTGATTAATAAAAGGTGTTATGTTGATGAATAAAAAAAAATTTTGCAAAAAAAATGTTGTTTTCAATGTTAGTCTCGGGAGTTATTGATTGATGTGTTACTTAATTTGAAGAAACATTGGTCTCTTCAATCACGGTTTCCGAGGACATTTACAAATTGTATATATTAAGAAAAACTATAATAGGACTATTTCCTAACACGAAAGTTCTACGCACCTTTTGTTGAATAAATTAAATTTGAAGATTGTGCGAGATGGGGAAATTAAATTAAATAACGAGACTGATGTTGTAAAACTTTTCATTTTGATGTCATGCATATTTACTTATTATCACCTTCAATATACACCCCTTCTCTACCCCTACAACGTTCCATGTGAATATTCCTTTGTTTGAATCAGTGCTAGAATTTTTCATCTGCTAACTTCTTATGGATGCGTTCCACTTTCACTTTTAGAGATTCAAAGGACTCAAAGCTTGTTCCTTTTAATGCGTCTTCTTTTGTCAGCTTTTTCAGAACCCGTGTCTTTTCACAGCTTCTCTTTCACATTCATAACGTCAGCGCACTCAAACATTGTTCCCTTTACTGCAGATTTCACCTTAAGCTATAGACATAAGTCGCAAGGCTCAAGATCCGGCGAATAAGGCGGATAGTCTTACACTGGTATGCTGCACTTAGCCAGAAACCTCTCGACTGACAATGTGTAATGAGCCACTGCATTGACTCGTTGGAAAAATTTGCCGCACGGACAATTGCTACAATCTCAGCAATCGCACAAATACTTAACCGACTGTCAGATCGAACTAGATTATCGATTTTTTCGACACTGTCACCCGTTTTTGATGTGGAAGGGCAACCCGGGCATGAATCATATTCAAGGTCTTCTCGGCCATCTTGAAAACGATTACAGTACTCAAAAACACGTGCAAGTGATAAACATTCATTGTCATACACTTCTTTTAATAAATTTTAAGTTTCAGTAGTGGATTCCTCCCCTAATATACCATGTGAAATTTCACTACAATGCGTTGCTCACTTACCATTCTTCCGACGAAACATAAAATATCTCTATTGCGAATGAAGGCTACGGGAAAAGGATTTGTTTACGGAAGCGAGAGGCACTGCGTTCGAAAGAGAAGGCTTCACGTTAAACGGCTTTCAGTCGCTGGCGTTTGGCATATGCATACTTCTTCTGTCTCTGCGACTTTTTGCTAATTAATAGATATACCTC
>BMAW01084817.1:0-26664 GCA_019974015.1 Nephila pilipes | reverse complement strand
TGCGAATTCATTTGAAAAGTTCTGATTCAAAAGAAGTGATACAATTATTTTTTAATCATTTCTTTTGAATCAGAACGGGTTTTATTGATCACTTATGAACTTTGAACTTAGAAGCAACACAAGAGCTGTTGGTGACGAATTTTGAACCTAAATTAAATAGCAAGAACGACACAAGAACTAACCTGCCCCTTACCAAGCTCCAGCACCGTACCAACGTTAGGGTATGGAGTCAGAATTGAATTAAAGTACATCAACTCCACTCCACGGGGTTCAGTAGGATTCGACGGAAAAACGGCAATCTCGAACTCGCGATCAAGACCATTCGTCTACAATGCTCTTTCTGAATACGGTGGATCATTCAAAAGGGAACAGAGTCACATACATTTCACTTGGATAATCACAAAATCTAGTTTTAATATTCTAAACAATGCCCTGAATTATTTCAATATGTTTAATTAAAGATGTTAAAAGACTGAGGAAAAATACAGTTTCTGTTGCTATGCATTTTGTCATTGCTTCTAATCCTTTGACTAGTCCAACACTATGAGATAATTTCGGAAATATGGACAATGAGAAAATTTGTGCATTTGAAAATCTGAAACATCCGAAAGGTGACTTTTTCTTGTTTCACTTGTAATTTTGAACTACAGTCAGATGACGAGATGGACAATTCTGCACATAAATCCACTCCAACATGCGAATTTGAGCCTCTCGACCGCTTTCAGATGTATTCATCTCTCTACTAGACTAATATTTCGTGGAATCTGGATTCGAATCAGCGACTCGACTGAAACGTTACCGACTATGAGCTTGATGCTATGACCACATAACTAAAAAGGCCGTTATTCGTTTTGAAGAAACTACATAAAACAATTAATTCAGTTCAGTGTGTAATTTCTTGTCTCTTAGATGCATTTTTGCTTAAACTGAAATATTATACTTATATTTAAATAATGCATAATATTTATGTATGTAAATATTATTTTTGTATTTAAATATTATATTTATGTGCATAAGTATTATATTTGTTTTTAAATATTATATTTATGTGCATAAGTATTATATTTGTTTTTAAATATTATACTTATATATTTAAATATTAAATTTGCACTTATATTTAGTTTATATACATTTAAATACAATATTTAAATAAGTATTAAATTTATATATTTTAAGAGTATTATACATGTGTATTTAAAAATACTATATTTATATATTTAAATATTTCATTGCATATACACGAATTATGAGCTCACAAGTTTTTAAAAAGTAGAATGAGAATATTAAATATTTTAATTGCATGGAATTTTTAAAGAGGACTTTTTTTTATTGTTTAAACAAATGAAGCAATTAATTACAAAATAATCATCGGGTTTTAAAATGATGCAACTGCCAAAATATTAAGTCTCCCGTCTACCGGCCATTTTGATTTCGTGAACGTAATGTTAATGCCATAGAATTTCTACTCTCGTCCTCATTGAATGCAAAACAGTGCATCCGAACGTTCAAAAAATAACTAAAGTTACTTCAAAATTACATTTTCCTTCCAATTTTTAAGAATACTTGTTCCCCGATGTTCATAATTCACTTGTGGGTTTCCTGTTCTTAAATATATATTCTTAAATATTTTCGAAAATTCGGGGAGAAAATGTGATTCAGCAGAAGACTTCGTTATTTTTTTATTTTAATTTTTTTGCATTCAAAAGATGAAATAGTATAGATTTCAGGACGGTAATAGAGCAAAATTCCATAAGATTAACATGACATTCAAGAAATGAAAATGGCCTGTAGATGGGAGTTTCCATTGTACGCTTCAGTGCAAACAGGAAGAAAGAGATGCTACATTTAGTATTTCCATACTTCCACTTTTCCGAATAAATCACCTGATGAGTAATAATAATATAGTAAGGAAGAAATAATTATGATACTTTATTGAATAAATAACAAGTGATATAAATATACAAGTGAATTATTGCAAATATTGAAAAATATGGGGAGAGAAATTTTAATACAATTTAGACGTATAAGAAACACATTATATACGATAGATAAATTATAATTATATGTAAATTAAAAGAAGACTTATAACAATATCCAAAAAATATAAATCCATTAAAAATATAAACAAAATCCATTAAAAATATAAACAAAATCCATTAAAAATACAACAATAAATCCATTAAAAATATAAACAAAAAAGTTAAAGGAATTGAAAAGTTGAAATATAAAGAAACTGACGAAAAGTAAAAGAATGTAATGTACACAGTGTATTCAAAAAGTTCCAAGACTGCCGCTCGTAAAACAGTACAGGTAGCGCTATCTCTGCGCAATTCATGGAGCGCGTAGCAACGACCTTCTCCAACGCATGCGCGAAGTTTCATTCCGTTTGGATGAGTTCCAACTTCTTAGCGTTCACTCGAGTGTGGTGTGTCACAGTGGTCGTGTCATCGTTAAAAAATGGAGCAAAGAACGAACATTAAATTTTGTTTTAAATTGGGTAAAACGGCCACAGAAACCTATGAAATGATTAAAACTGTTCATGGTGACGAGGCTATGAGTCGTTCGCGTGTGTTTGAGTGGTTTGCAAGGTTTAGAGTTGGAAGAGAAGCGACGGACGATGATGAGAGGTGTGGTCGGACTGATGAAAATGTCGAGCGAGTGCAAGCGTTGGTGCGCTCAGACCGTCGAATGACGATAGAAATGATTGCGGAATCTTTAAACATGTGTGTAGGGTCTGTTTTTACGATAATGACGGTGGATTTAAAGAAAAAGAAACTCTGTGCGCGCTTTGTGCCACACACTCTGACTACGGAGCAAAAAGAACACCGAATTGCTTCTTCCGAAGATTTGATTGCCGCGGCCGATGAAGACCCTAACTTTTTGAAAACCATCGTCACCGGAGACGAGTCGTGGTGCCTCGAATATGATCCGGAAACTAAACGCCAAAGTTCGGAGTGGACAAGTCCGGGAAAGGGTCGACCGATGAAAGTTCGTGCGTCAAAATCAAAAACAAAGACGATGCTGCTCGTGTTTTTCGACAGTCGAGGAATTATCCACCACGAATTCCTTCGACAAAGGTCCACTGTCACTGGTGCCTTTATAAGGATGTGCTACACCGGCTACTGAAAAGAATGCGGCGTGTGAGACCCGAAATGTTGGACAGTGGAAACTGGTGTCTCTTGCATGACAATGCACCGTCACACAAATCCATCATTGTTCAGCAATTCTTGGCGCGCAGGCAGTTTGTAACCATCGACCACCCCCCATACTCACCTCATCTGTCCCCTCCGGACTATTTTCTGTTTCCAAAGTTGAAATTGAAGATGAAGGGACAGCGGTACGCGTCGGTAGAGGACATCGAAGCGTCAGTGACAAGGAACCTGCAGAGTGTTGCAGTCGAGGCGTTCAAAGATCTTTATACAAGATCCAAACGTTGTATTGAAGTGCAGGGGGATTATGTAGAAACTTGATATTAAATAAACTTAATTTTTCTGTGTTATGTTGTCTGTGTGCATTCAGTCCTGGAACTTTTTGAATACACTTTATAATATAATTAATGTTGTGTCAGACTGCACATTGCTTTGTGCAAGGTTTTTCCTATATATATATATATATATATATATATATATATATAAGAAGTACCTTTATTACTTATTTTACATTTAATAACAAAAAAATATTTTTATGCATTTGATCCATCTTTAAATAAAAATTTGCTTAAATATTTTTACACATGTTTATTTAATTCTTTAAGCCTGTATATTTCGGATTACAAAGCAATCATATGATAGGCAGTGGGTTATGATTCGAGTACAAAGTAAATGCTAATTCCGGGCCTCCAGGTCGCCCAAAATCCGTCACTGCTTGCTTGAGCATATCATCAGTGGCAGATCCAGTGAGTGGGCAAGTGTCAACAGACAAAATAACATACTTGAAAAGAAATTTCCAACCAAATTATCAGTATTGATCCCATATATCTGCTGTGTAAGTTTGGTTTATATGTTTACCTTATTTCTCCTGAAGCGAAAATTATACATTATTAAGAAATGGGTGTAACACACATCCCTATTCTTTATTATTCAGCTTTACCGCCATATCTTAGGCTAATATATTAGTCAATAATTACCAGATTTCAATTGAAGATACCTTAGAAAGAGACAAAATTCTTTATTAATCCAAGGAAATCTTTAAATTCGCTTTCTCTCAAATCCCACTTAATTCAACAATCCTAGTTATGATTTAAATATGAATTCTCACCTTACTAAATCAATTCTTCTGAATGCAACAATTCTCTCTATTAGCAGCTTCGAAACTTAGTTTTACTCCTACGCGATTTACTTCAATCCCAAAAACTAAATACTATATTTCAATCCAATTTAAACCAATTACTACCAACTGGACGTTGTCTTCTATCTATCAATTCATATTAATTTTAATCACTTTCATTTATATACAATTATCTCTAATTGAATTGAATTCCCCTCTATCTTTATCTAATTAACCTAATCAGGTTTCACTTTGGTTGGGAAGAAATTGTAATGTTATTCAATTCAAATTTCTATTACTATAAAGTCCCCGAGTTTAGAAAAGAAAATCGTGAATAGTTCATCCATCCGTTAATAGTAACCATCGACAATCCAACTTGAGTCCGTCGGCAGTGTTGTCAGTCAGACACCACGAATGAGGAAACAAAGTTGCTATTAACCCGTTCGCTCCCGGCGTATCACGTTTGATACGCTGGTGTTGGCTCTCCTGTGCCTAGCGTATCACGGGAGATACGTACCGCGGGTGTTTTCTGCGGCCCAGCGTATCAATAGAGATACGCTGGATGAGAACGTTTTATTTGATTTTTTTTAATAATACTATATGGCGTAACAATACCGCGAAATCTATATAAATAGGTTATTTGGAATGTTGACCTTGGTGATATGGGGTTAGATTTCACTTCTGGCTACCATGAGGTGAGGAGTAACTGTTAAAAGCACATGCTTCGGCTCGGTTCTTTAAATGTAATGACATGATTTAAAGGGTGCACTTGCTTTCTGTTTGCTTTTTACTTTCTTGTTTGCTTCTTAGAAGTTCCAAATAGAATTTATGGATGTTTATGCGGGTCAGAGCTTTTGGTAGCAAATGTTCTTAGATGTTCGTTTCATTAGGTTGGTATTTTTTATAGCGACAGTCATGACGAAAAGAAAGTATTTATCTGATACTGAGATTTTCGAAATAATGAATGAATCGGACAGTAATGTTAGCGAAAATAATTCAAATCTGTTCAAAGATTTCAAAGTAAAAAAAAAAGGACTAAGATGTGCCCTTTGCTCAAATTCTTGCTTGAAGCGTCAAAATATGTGTTTAAGACATGTGACGTTGTACTATGAATTGATTTTTTTTTATAAATATACCATAAAGAAAAATAAAATTTTTCTTTTATAACTATAAGTTCCATATAATGGTACATCATTACACCATGAAATTTATGTGACATATGTAAATATACTTTGTATTTTCTTAAAAGTATGATTTTTTTATGTAATGTTATGTATAAAGCATTTAAATTTCGATTAATTCTTTTTTTTTTCTTTTGTATATATTAAGTTAAATGCATTTTAAATAATATTTGTAATTACAATGTAGTTTAATAAATAACCTATTTTTCAAGAATTTTTTTCACGAATTAGGCTTAATATCAAAATCGAATGGGCACAGCGTAACATTCCTCCGTAAGAAGCCGTGGGCCCAGAGAAGCACTTCTTTTCTCTCCTTCCGGAAGCGAAAGTATTAAAGCCTCATGTGCACATCAACTACAGAATTCCACACTAACGTGTTTCCCTCAATCGTCACGAGATAGTGAAAGTGCGGGTACAGAAAGGAGATTAAATCGAATCATAAATTAATTATTTAATTCATAATTCATTCATATTCACTTTAACCGTAACTATGAGACTTGAAGTATTGTGTTTCAAATTATTCGAGTGCGTATAACATATGACACCAGCATTCTAAATTTTATACATTTCTCTCCAACGTAATCCTCGTTAAGGGACAATATATAAGTTACTTAAATAAACATCGGTATATTTTAGGCCAACCCCTTATTTGCATTGCGTGATCTATCGTGTCTGAGAATCAATAATATTTTTCGATTACAAATAGACATCCCACAAACCGTTTCATTACCCCACCAAAAATTATATGCCTATTTTGCGTAATTCTCTTCATAACCTTTCAGGAGAATTTAAAAATATTTTGTGGGAATGCAAGTTTTTATTTCTGATGTCATCTAGTGATAGTGTCTGGAATTACATTTAAAGACTATAAGCGATAACCGTAAAAGTGAATAAGTGATATCATATTAATACGAGTGTATTAAAATGTCAATGATTGTCTGTACACATACAAGAAAGTAATTTTAAATAATTTATAAATAACATAAGCAAAAAAACAGAAACAATAGTTTTGCTTTAAGATATTATTTAATTTTCTCATATTTTAATCCAATGAAGTACAATTCATTCATAACTAAGAATTTTCTTTAATTTTATAACACAAATGTAAGCATGCATCTCCGCTTCTCTGGATCAAACTGAAGAATTCTAAAAATTAAGGCTTAGATCCTTTCATTTTAACGCATTTGTCAGCGACCGCTTTGAAACAGGCCTGGAAAATAAATATACATTTCATTCTGTTATTAAATAATATTTATTACTGAGACATTTATAACCCAATTTGATTTCTCCAAATATTGTTTATAAGTAATATTTTTTAAGCAATATTAGAGTAAAGAACTGAAACTTGGTTTGAAATGTTGTTTTTAAGAAATGAAATTTTTAACATGTTATATATATATATAACTATATATATATATATATATATATATATATATATATATATATATATATATATAAAATGATTTCTCATGAAACTTTAATTTCAATTACTAACATAAAAGTAAGGAATTCATTCCAATTTTCTGATCCTGTTCCAAATTATTCCTTTTGTGTTTATTAAATAACATACTCAGAAAAATTTGTTGAATACACTTTAACGTTATCATAAATCTGTCATAAATAATCTGTACCTGACTGATAGACTTCACGACTATCCCTAATTATCCCTTCATCTTGTACCATGTGAATACCCCGCGATCTAGAAATCATCCCACCTTTTATTAACTCAAGAAAAGTTATCGTCCTAAGCATTTTGAGCACTTTAAATGTGCGCATGCGTGATCTCCTTGTAACAATGCACGCGTGGCGCGTGCAGTTCTCTTTTGTATTGTCTTCTGCCCTCTGTGTGTGTTTTTGTTTAAATAGTCCTCAGCATACATGAACGACTGTCATTTTGCCAAAGTCTTGAATTTCATTCTGGCTGCATGTTCCACGTCACAAACCCCTCCCCCTCAAACTGATTGTTATTGATTTACAAAGCACCACATTCTACATACTTTGATGTATGGCCACGTGCAAGTGTGTGTGTATCATACCAAGAGTATTTTGGCACTAATTATAATTTTGTACGTAAAAAAATAATGTCATGATTAAAAATATTTTCCTCTTTGTTTTCGATGGTATTTTAGTGATTCGATTGGCCTCTTGGTACAAAAATTGTTATTTAACCTTGTTACAGATTTATGAAAACACTACTCGAGAATCTGAATCTTCCCAGAGCAATCGCGAATGCAAATGAAAAATTCGAACGTATTTTTATGGAATCCGGAGAGCTGCAAAAGATACTGAATGTGATCATCATCAGGGCCTTGAAATTTTCATCCGTATGTGTTGAAGGAGCATGGAGCGTGGGAGCCCTGGAAGAAGTTAGAGGGCTTGAGGGATGTAAACGGAGTTATGAAAGAAAAGAGAGGGATGTACATCTTTACATTTACCCCAGTCTATTTAGCCATAATAGGATCCCAATCCTAACACGATTTGTTTCCCTATACTATTTACGAGTAATTCCTAAACAAAAGGTATGAAAAGGCAAGAAATGTAGTCTCATGAATTTCTTCCAGAAGTAGATTTTCCTCTTCAAAGCACTAATCTCCTTTCTCTTTCTCCATTTTGTGAGTCATCATCAGTTTTAGGATAATAATATATTTTATTGTAAGTATAATTTACATTCTAATTCAAATATATCCATTGATTGTTGATATTTTCCGTTACAATTCAATACATTTATTGTTGAAATAATTTTTGAAATTTGAAGTATGTTCAACGAATGACTCCAATTTTTTCTTGTTTCGAAAGAGAAAGATATTTCCGAAGCTTCAACGAGACATCATAACACAATGAATTAGAGCTAAAATTCATCTTTGTATTGGTAAATATATAATATATATGACTCAAATAATAAAATGTATAAGAAGTAATAATAAAATGTATAGTAATAATACAAAAATTAATAAGTAGTCGAAGCAAATTGTGAAAAATGGAAAATAATATTTAAAAAATAATGTATGGTGTGTCTTGCCTGAACTTTTCCCAATTCATTCAATTCTTCTGCAGTAATTTCCTTCAAAACAAAAAAATAAAACATTAAATTTATTTCATGTAAATAAAACAAAAATTTTACATCATCTTCATTTTTTTTAATGTTTACTAAGTGCGTTGCTTGTTCGAGCTGTAAGGAATTTAAAATGATGAAAAATTTAGTATAATTTTTCAAATTGAAATTAATTTAGTTCACATTTAGAATAAAAATTATGGTAATTTTATTAAAATTCAGAATACTCCTTTTAAGAAACATTTTTTGGTTAAATATTTATATAAAACACTTTTTTATTATTTATGCTGTTTCATCATATATAAAATATGATTTTTTTTATAACAAAGAAACTTTCATTTTCAAAGAAACAATTTTTTTAAATTCTGCCATTTTCATATATATTTAAATGTTTTAATATTCATCCTGATTCTTTAATTGTTAAAAATACTAAGCAATTTTCTCTCATTTTCTGAAAAGTGCTAGTAATTATTCTGTCGAAGCGTTAGGATGTACTAGTGCAATTTGTAGTATTTTCTGTCAATGAGTAGGAAAAACCTTAAAAAATAACTACATCTAATTATTAGTCATTTTTTAAAGCTCAAATCCTTATTCTATGCAATAAATTATGAAATATATTAAGCAAAACAGAAACGAAAATTTCAAAACTTAATAATGGTTACAAGAAGAGATTTGTCATTTTCGGTATAGAAGCATAACAAAAAATAAGAAGCTTAGAAAAAGCAATGTATACTTTTGAAGACCTACGAAATAATTTGGCATGTCAGAGATAAAATTTAAATAACTCGCTAAAAAATGCAAAAGAAGCTATGAACATTTTTGTATATATTTCTAAAAGAATATAATCAATATAATGTAATAAAATTTGTTTCGATATTTTGTTCATTTTTAGGGTACTGTGCCGTTTATAATGATAATATTTAAAAGCAAACTTACTCCAGGTATTCGATCCCTTACAGAAATCAAGAACTGAAAAATATTTACTAATTTAGTAAATAGAATAATCTTTATAGACAAACAAACATTATTCAAGCAAATATTTCACAAATTCTTTTTATGAAAAAGAAATTTTAAAATAAATGTTAATTAATAGGATTATATATATATATATATATATTTGGATTCATGTATTTATGTTACATAAAATATATTACATTTCACATGTAAATAATTTTTTTCATTCTAATCTAAATTCGTTATTTTTTTAAATTTCATTTTACTTTGCTTGACTATTGCACAAACATTTTTAACAAATAATTTTAAATTCATATTTAAAATTAGTTCTAAATATTCTGAAAAATGATTGGATCTGTCAGAAAAACTAACCAGAGAATCTGTTTCTAAAAATTACATACTACTTAATTTCTTCGAGAAAAAAAAATAAAAGAATTTATAAGTTACTTTTATGCGTCTCTACTGTGATTATTTGGTCAACGAAGTACCTTTGTTCGAATGATTGTTTTGTTTTCAAAGTTTCAACTTAAAATTCGATTAAAGAACATTTTTATTTTGAATTTTTACTATAGTTGGTTCAATTTTAAAAAGTAATTATCGTTCTTTAGATATCGTTACCTGCATACGGTCTTTTTCTGAATTGAAAAGCTCTTTGTCTTGAGAGCATGTTTTCCCATCTGGAATTTTGTCCATACATTCATTTACTATAATCCGATACTGAAATGATACAATGTAATCAATATTAATTCACTGAAATGAAGAATTGTTTTCAACTTGTATGACACAAAACAATAATAGTGAAAATGAGTTAATTCATTGCAACAAAAGATTATTCGGGAATAATTCCATTCTATCATTCAAAATCTAGAAAATAAAGTCGTTGTAGTAATACACACAAAGGGGATTTAAAAATGTTGTATGCTTGATGAAAATTACTGTCCCCTTACCACTAACTACACTTAAGCGAAAATATCTAGAAATAAACACTAAAATATACGCAAATAATATTTTATGTCAAACTTATTTTTATTTTTCAATCAATTTTGAAAATTATTCAAATGAAAAAACAAATTCTATTCGAGGATTCTTGGGGTCAAGCGTAAAGCCATCACCTGCACCACAAACGAACCACCGTATTGTCCTAAATGATATCGTTCGTGTTTGTGATGCGGTGTGTGGTCGCATTGAATATTTTTAATTGATGCATTATAAAGCGCAATTTTTAGATGCATTTTTCCCGAAAAGTTTGAGACTTCTTCAGTCTCATAATTGTAACTCTTCGAAGCTGGATTACTCCTTAGTAAACATTTTGTATTGCTAAAAATATTTGTTTTCCGTTCAGACTTTTCGAAATGTTACTGCCTCTTTAAGTTGAAATAAATAAAAATTAAAATAAAGGACTGCACATCACTCAGTGGATATAATTACATAATTTCTTAAATAATTTATTAATGTTGAAGAAGATAAAGTGTTTCAAGTCCTACATTTTTATTTTTGATTTTTTAACTAGGAAATTTCTAATCATCACATAATTTATAATTTCTTAAGTTATATATACATACTTTTTTTGGTAATGTATCAAAACATTTTAAGAATTCGTCACACAATTGTTGATCGCCAGCTGTTTGAGGAAAAAATGTAACTGTTAATTCAAATAACGCACAATAAAATAAAGCTCGAAATGTTAAAAAGCATCAAAAGTCTTATATTAACTAATTAAATTTAACTCCTCGAAAGCATGAAAACAATATGCAGTGCGATTTTTAATTCCTTTGTTTTTGTTCCTTTTCCCGAAACATTAGATAGATATTCTGCTTGAAACTTCAAATATTTCAGTTTCTAAAACTTTTCAATTGAATTTTATGACCTTCCTTCACGAAAGTTGGATTTATTTTGAAACTTTCAAACACGTGTTTTCCATAGTGAAGTTAATGCACTTGCTACTGCATTGCAATCTTCGGCGGTTGTTTTATTCAATAGGTACAGGCTGTGCTGCTATTTAGTGGTCAAGTCCTGAGACAACATTTCGGCGACTGTTTTTTCCTCCGAAGGCATCGGGGAATGTTACTGTACCCCGTGCCCCTTGGAGGGGGTAGGAAATGTTGAAGGTATTGGATGCGGTTGTTTCGAACACTTGACCAGTTGGTCCGAAGAATGTTTTTGCTGTGCCTTAGCCAACTAGGCTGAAAATACATCTTGCCTTGCTAATAAGCAATGCTTTATAACTTCTGGTGTTGTTATTGAAGAGAGTCGCGGCAAACCAAATATATTGTGCCTAAATTCACAAGAACAGAAATATCTCAAACATGTCACTGCGATTTAAAATAGCTTCACATACGAGTACATTTTTATAAAAGTTTCAAAATAATTTTCTGAAAGGCTATTGAAACTTTAGTTGAGTTTTAAAACCGGTGCTAAACAAATGTATCAAAACAAGGAATATCAATTATCATACATTCATGTCTTTCAATAATTTTACAAGGGCCATATAGCAACTGAAATTTGTAAAAAATTTAAGAATAGTATTTTGGAAAAATTTACTTCTAATACTGTTAAGCAATCCTGACTGTTATTTATTAAAAAATGAGAAGTTGAATATCTGTTGTTATGAGAAACAATACAAAACCGAAAGAATTTAAATTTTATCTCAGATTATTGTCTCTATGTTTTCTTTAATCTATATGAATAATGACAGATTTCCGTATGAAATGCATGTGATTTATGTGCTTAAAAATTAAACATACATTTGAGTCTAAAAATTGTAAAGAACTCATTGCACACATATCAGTTGTACCTTTAAATGATTTTGATAATTTGAGGATAAAGTTGTTAAACAAATAGGTCCTCCGCAAAGTTATTTCTTTATCTTCTTTTTTTAACTTGCAGTCCAAATTTCATTATTTAAAACCGTGCTTCCGGAACCGCAGGGAGCCTTTTTAATGCAATGAAAAAACATTAGCTGTGTTTTTTATCCCTTAACTTTAATTTGATATGTTACGTTTCTTGTGCACACGTACGCATAAAACAGCAGTACCGGCTAAGTTGAGCTGTATAAACCATATTCACGTCCTGGAAAAATTCCACTAAGAGCATTATTGTAGTGGTATCGCACTGCGATTCATCAATTTCACAAAATTCCCAGACAGAATTCTGGATCGGAGCTAGAATTGAATTTTCCAAAATTTATGAAATGACATTGTTCGTTCCTTTGCCAATCAGCACCCCATACTTATGTGAAACGCGAATTTTGTATTTTTAACTCTTACTAAATCCAACTATCATTCAGCGATGATAAAAAAAAATGTTTGAAGATACTTTACGTTGAGCTGTGTTAAATGTTGCGCCGAGATTCAATTTGTATTGCAACAGAACCAAGATCTTCCATCTCTTTAAAACTTGTTTTCATTTCATTACTTTTTATGTGTTTGGAACTAATTATATGACTTCATTTCACTTTTTGTGTATTTGTATATGTATTATTATTTCAATTATTCATTTCATCACACATCTTATAGTTTTAGTTAAGCATTTCACTTCAAGTTGCTTTAATGATCGGTTACGTTAATTTTTAATATGAAGTTTAAGCTTTACATCAAAATGCACCTGTTCGTAATAAAAATTTAAGTATTTCTTTTTTTAATTTTAAAAAAAGAAATATAAAGTAAAAACTAAATAAATAATAATTTAAATTTATTTATTGATTACTTTTGAAATTACATTAGATAGAGTGAAACGTATAATTTTTTTCATATTTTCTTATTGTTGGGAGGGAGGAATTTTTAGAAATTTTTAAGTATTGGAATTCCGTTCGAAAATTACATATTTAAGAACCACTGATTCAAAGGAATACGTGAATCATTTAAGTAGACGAACAACTCACATTTTGCAATACATGAAAACACGTCGCTTGTATCTTCTTGAGTGGGCGGCGGTAGTGTAATACCCGCAATCACGACCGTAACACATAAGACGGCTGCGAAACTTGCAAGGATGTAACGGATATCCATTATATATATCTAAAAATGAGAAGCAAAAACGGTTGACAATTATTTTAACAGAATGAAATTATTCAAAGGTATGAAAAAACATTCGTACATATATATTAGACATTGCATGAATTTGATTGTTTATTGTATGATATTTGATTTTAATCAATAATATTCATATTAAAAATTGTTTTAAATTTAATAAAATTATGAGACGATTGATGTGTAACTATACGAACGGTGAAGATTTGCGGTGAATATATTTGTAATCGTAAGAAATGTAAAAAATATATTAATTAAAAGTGCCAATATATTATTACTTATCATCGAATTGTCATTAGGGATAAATATACTAATAGATATTTCAAATACTATTATATATTCCAGAATTATGAATTCTAAAAAGAACAATTATGTTAAAAGAAAAATTTATGAAAATATCAATAATATTAAATAATTTGGTTATTTAGAATTATTTACCTATTGAGGATTTTAAAGGATATGAGTTTTACATTAATGAAGATTATAAATATCTTAATTTTAAGAATAAAATTTTAACACTAATATAATAGGATCGATTTGAATATATATAAAAAGAAAAATATACGTAACATTTTTTCTATAAAGCTTCCATTATATTAAAATTATTAGAAAAATATGTGCACATCCCGATTTTTCCACGAATAAGCATTTTTTCTTCGACTTAAAAATGCTTTAATTTTTCCAGATTTAAACCATCTTCAAGATAATTTGTGCGTAATGTTTTCTCTCAGTCAAATTTGTTTCATATAGTAGCATTACATGTCAAGTAAATTTCTTATAATTATCAGATGAAGGTGTTTGTAAAACAACTAAGATTGCACCTGATATGGCTTCAGTAAGCATTCCATATTAACCGGACTCATATTCCACTTATTATTTCGGATATTATTTGATTTTTTTTTATTTTGAAGAAAATAACTACCAAACAGACTGTTATTCCTTGGATTCCTGCACTAAAAACAACGCATCTCAAGACGCTGCAATATCCATTCAAAATGATTAACACCGATGTAAAATATTCGGTCGTCCAAAACACTAGTACCAATTTTCGGTTGGTGGCGTACGAATAGCAGGGAATTCATCAGAATTATTGATAAAAATAGCATCTCTACATATTGAAAAACTTGGTACTGCAGATATATGTAGATTAGTTTGGTTATAATACGGCAATGTCTTTCATTTTCATACGCTTTGAATATGAAAATCAAGTGAAATATAGGTATTTAATGCTTTTTTTTATAGGAAAGGCTAAAATGCCAGACAAGTGGTAAACTAGGAATACATTGTTTATGGAGAAAGATGCTGTGATTAAAGGACTATTGAGAAAAGGTTTGATAAGTTTAATAACTTTTGTTCTAACCTTGAAGATCAAAATAGACCGGATAGACCCTCCATCTCAAATTCAGATCAGATTAAAACACTAATCGAGATTAACCCACGCTTTACGACACATAAATTAGCATAAATGTTAAAAATATCAAAATCCAACAACCACGAATATTGCGCGAAACTTGGTTACATAAACCTTTTTAATGTATGTCTTCCCCCGCTATTTCACGGGAGAGGGGAAATCTGATGGATCATATTTCCATGCACTAATGTCACTGCGAACATAACGAGTAAGAACCATTTTTTCAGCAAATGGTGACGGGGGATGAAAAATTGATAACGTATTGAGGGAAAGCAGCATGAACTAACTTTATCGACCCCAAAAGCCGGTTTCGTCCTAAAAAGGTCATTTCGGTGTTTCGTGGGATCGAAAAACTGCATTACAAAAGATCACAAAACTACCAAATGTCAAATTCAGATGCCCCGATTAAATGAATAAAGGACAGAAATGGAACAAAAACGTACAAGTATAACGAATCGGTTTTGCATCGCATTTCATGCGTGGACTCGCGTGTCTTTGATCTCTCGTCAAATGTTCTTTGAGACCTGGGTTGGTATGTTCCACCTCTTTCACCATATTCACCAGATTTATTGAAGTCAGATTTCCACCTATTTCGATCAACACACAATTTTCTTTTCGGAAAAAGCTTTAACTCTTTGGTAGAAATATAAAATCATGAAAGGACACTTTTTCTGCAAAATCTAAGAGGTTCTGAAAGGATAAAATTCTGATGAGTTTGGAACGGAATGGCTCATATAAAATTTACTGAATGTGCACCGAATTTTAAATGAACTTCTTTTCAATTTTTCTTCAACTTTGGTACAGTAAAAACTTTCCTGTGACCGCCCACTACATTTGAAAAATATTCTGCCATATTCTGCTCCTAAACCTTTTTTTTTTTTTTTTTTTTTTTTTTTTTTGTATATTCAGAAATAACCTTGAATATAAAATACATATAACCTTGCATGCAGCTGTTTTGTATTATTTTAAACTTCTTTTTGTTGATCAAATATTACAAAATCATAAGAAATGAAATAAGACATACGCTGAACAAGATAAAGCAGTTCCTAAAGATAGATGAAAGTGAAAAACATTCACGGAAATTAGAACGTTGGAATATCCTTTGCTGTTCTGTTACTCCACACAAAGAGAAGCATAAATAAAAGAACAATCCTCTAAAATACATGTATCTCACGTGTATTTTTACTCTCAAGGGCATGTAGATTGGAAATATGTAACAAATAAATTACACAATTTTTTAAGCAGTTTTGATTTATGAAATTACTTAGAGAGTTAAATGACACTTTTCTCGCAATGGGCTAAGGTGCCAACTTTCCTTTTGCGCGCGTTTGTGAATTAAAAGTAAACAATAATTTTCCAGTTCAATAACAAATATGTCTGAAAGTATCCGCATAAGAAAGTATCCGCAAATATAAGGTATATGTCTGCAAAAATAATTTCCAATATCACGTTCAAAACTGTTTTTCATTCAATGAATACCATGCATTTGAAATTAAAACTATAGTAAGATTACATAGGAAACGAATATTTTATGAGAAAACATAGATAAGAAGGAATAAAACTCACCAATGCTTTAGTCAATACTCGATCGCTGCAGGTTATACTTAGAATGAATGGTACCTTTGAACTGTGAGAATGCAGTATATATATTCTGTTAGAAATCCACGCAAACCAATAGTAATCGAGAAATATTTCAGAACATTTAATTTTTTTTTTTTTTTTTTTTTTTTTCATTTTCTTTTAATGGCAAACAAAATTAATTTTAATGATCAAAATAAATTCTAAATGGATTCTGATTCAACCAAATATATGAGCTCTATTAAACTATAATTATTATTGTCTAATTATTTTTGTGATACTGGAAAAATTAAAAATTTTCAAAATCCGTACAAATGTGAGGAAATCTTCCACTATAATACATCTAATTACAGAATAAATTTTTCCTAAAATATATATTCGAGGCTCATAATTAAAAAAAAATTTCGTAATTCAAGTTTAAAAACAATTTTGACGATTATACCTATAAGATGGACATGTGATGATGAGTTCATCTGATGAGTTTCATTAGAGATTAATTGTATTGAAAAATTGATAATTATTTCTTTCATTTCAATTAATGTTTTTTTTCTTGTATTTTTCATCATAGGGTTGATTTTCTAACTGTTCTGAAGAAATTTTCTACTCCATTATTTTCAATAATTATTCAATCGTAAATGATTTTATGCACAGAAAGTCATATTCTCCACAATCATTGCAAAACGTCTGTATTATGGAAATATTTAACTGAGTTTTGGCTGCAAACAATATTCCTATTCTGCACAAATTTATGGATTTTGATTTTCTATCGGAAAATCTATTCTTCATTTAGAACTAATATTTTAATATTCCATTATTTTTTAAGTCCTTATTTTGAATTTTCTAAATTTTAAATCCAGAGTTGCAGCATGAAATTTAAAATTCATGTCTTTCAACTTTCTACTGTAGAAGAACTTTCTTGATTTTCTGCGTTCCAAAAACAACTTGCCATATCCACGAACAAAAGCCATCCAAAACATGAAACATAGCAACATCCAAATAATTTTCAATTTTGCATGAGGTAAAAGAATACTCCATTCACTACTAAAAAACATAGAGCAGCAGAACAAAGAAAGAATTACATAAACAATAGATGGAATGATTCGAAGAAAAAATGAACAGATATTCTGAAATAAATATGGTAATGTGATTTGTGAACTTATACACGGTAGTACTATATATCTCCCGATTAATTCAGAAATCGAATATTCTTGATTAAAATATGCAATCCAAGTATTTTTTAGGACTTTTCCTGAGAATAAATAACGGAGTCAACCTTATACGGATCCGGTAGTTATAAAAAGAAATTAGCACAGCGCGTAAGCGATATTTCCTTTAGAAAATATTTCCAATTAACTCAGCCTTCCACTGTAGTTAAGGAAAATGATATAAAATCAGGTAAACTTTTTTAAAACGTTTTTATGTATTTCGCTTGGAGAGAGAGAGAGAGTTTGTGTGTGTGTGTGTGTGTGTGTGTGTGTGTGTGTGTGTGTGTGTGTGTGTGTGTGTGGTAACAATGTGTGTGTGTGTGTGTGTGTGTGTGTGTGTGTGTGTGGCTAGTGTGTGTGTGTGTGTGTGTGTGTGTCTTAGGTACTGTCGATAAGATTTAACAAACACCCATCCGTTGAAGCTCTGAAACTTTTTTGAACCGTTCTTACTTTCCTTCTAACAATGCTATATTTAGACATTTGTGACAAAGTTTTAACTATTATTTTTTCTTTAATAATGCAATTTAGCCCAATCTTGACGCGATTTCAAATATTAACAACATTTGATTTTTTTTTTGGCAAGAACGTTAAGTCCGGGCTTAATATCAGGGCAGCCACATATGGCAAAAATAAAGTCAAATAGATACTGTAAAGGCCGGTTAGGTTAAACTGCATTCAACCATTTAATTTAAAAAGGATTAATTGATTATTTTAGTTAGTTTAAACGTTTTATTTTTTTTATAAAAAACGCCCGAAATCTAATTTATTTTCACTCACTATCTTTTAGAATTATTTATTTTCAATGTTACTCATATCTATTTGAATCATTCGTATTTCATTTTAAAATGTGTTCCGTATTTATCTTCTATACTGTAGTTCTAATGAACTTTCAAATTTAAACATACGAATGAAAAAACGAAGCGATGTTTGTAATGTTCCTCAATATTAAAGTGCCACATCATGGAAGTATTATTACAAATTAAACAGTTGAAAGATATGACAGAGGAAATTGAAGTGGAATTTAGAAACCACTACAGGATACTGCGACAGACCTCATATTTTTGAACCACTGATAATTTTCTTGTAAAATTCATTCGGTTAAATTTTAAAGGTTTTCGCACATTTTTTTTTTCTATTAAACTTTTAGAACTTCTTTATGACGTTATTTTATTTGATAATTTCGACTTGTGAAAGAACCGTTAGTTTGCTATGTGTAAATGGGTTGTGAATAGGAAAGGATAAGAATGTGAGACCGAAGGTGTGAGTGCGATTCCGTGCAGGAGGGAAATTAGCGAATTCGTTGCCAAAAGTGTCGTTTGCGCAAGAACAAGTTAAGGGAACATCTGAGCTGATTTACAACCTCAAACCCAGCTTGCTAGTATTTATTCTTTAGTCGGATCGAGTTTCGCTATTGTTGAGAAAAAAAGAATGTGAGTGAGTGAGTGAATGTAAAGTTTATTGGCGCAAGAGCCAGATATGGCTATGCTGCGCCAAACAAGATTAAACTGTGGTCTAGACGTGAAGTTGAAAAAAAGGTAAAAATGGTTGACAAGAAAGAGGGTCGAAAATAGAGAAGGATCGCTAGGGTATCCCGGGAGTGCGTCACCCGTGTTTACCAAAGACAGTAAACCCATGGGAAAGAAAAAGATCACTAAGGTGCCTCGGGGTCATGATGCCCGTACTTACCTGAAGAAGGTAAGTCCCGAGAAAAAAAGAAGAAATTTCAGTTACAAAATTTGGTTAGGACGCGGCTCAATCGCCCCATATTAGCAATATTTTGATTTGGATTATTCTTAAATACAATAAACATTTTTCAAATATTTTCGTGACTTATTACTTAATGCATATCGGTGAGTTTCAATCTCAATAACAAAACGTAGTTATCACAAAGTTATCTTACATATTACACACAAAAATGAACCTTCAATAATCAATTTTATGTGATAATGGTTGTAGTGATTTCAGATTATAATTCTTAGAGAAAATGTACATAAGTATTGATAAGCAATATAATCAGTTTAAATCATGCTTAAGAATATTAATTGATAGATTGGCTGTTAAAGATGTTTCTCAGGAAATTTAAATAATTAAAGATGATCAATCAGAAAAATCAGGTATTTCGTCAGAATTTCATTATTAATTTTTTGTAATACTATATTTCCAAGAACCATTCTATTTCAATTTTTAATTTTTATTATAATTTTTACCACAGCAATAAGCGAAATAAGCAAACGGTTTATGATCAAATGAAATATACATATATATATAAATAGTTTAATAATTCTTTTTTTCTTTTTTCTTTTTTTTTTTTTTTTTTTTTTCTTGTACTTAGTATTCATTATTCTTGCTTTTCTGAGTATTTTTGTGTTTCACATTTACCTTATCTTTTTACTTTCGTAATGTTATTTTGTTTTAATTTTATTTATTTTTTTATTTATATTTTTTTGCATTTTAAGGTGGCGTTTTGAAGCAACTTTTTACAATAAGCTATTTAATTTCTTGCGTTCTTTTTATAAATTTGGATTGAGTAATTAATTATTCACATCTAAAATATTTTTTCTCTTACTTTACTTTATGAATGATTTCTAGGTTATCAAATTTAGCGGCAGGCAATTAACCTAATTGATTATACTCGGTCGTAAAAACTTTATCATGTACGCTTTTAATTGTATTGCTTTCATTTGATTATGATTATTGTGATGAATGATTGTTTGTTGGTATTATTTTCAGATTAGTTATTTGGTGATAATTTACTTGCTTAACTTATAATTTTTTAAAAGTTTGTTTGTATTAATATCTGATACTTGTTTTCTTGTCTTTTTGAAGATTAAAAATTTTCCGCATATTTCAAGATTGGAGAGTTATAATGCAAAACTATCGGTTTTGTATTTGTTCTTTTCAAAATTGATTACTTTGGTCTGTAGTTAGATGCGTCATGTAAGTTTATTTATATATATATATTTATCTTTAATTTTTATTATTCACAGTAAAGGATCACTATTAGATGTGGTTTTAAAAAAATTGTTGATGTAAGATGTAACGAAAATTATAGCAATTATGACTTATGTAGATTTTCAATTGAATTCAGATTGTGTATTAATGTTACACTTTTTAGCAACACAAGAATTATTGTCGTCTGATCTTGTACAATTTTGAACTTCTTCCAAGAGATGAGAATGAAACCAAAGCAGGTATCTCCCTTTCAAAACTTCCTCAACCCACCACAAGGATTTAAAACCTCGAAAGATTAACATGCATCAGCCTCGCTACACGCAAGTCTGCAACCATAATCAAAAGGATACCTTGACCACTATCAAGATTTCAAAATTACAATAACACTTTAAAATAAAAAAATAATAAAGATGCCTAATTAACATAACCATGTTTTCTGTTTTGAAAGAGACTATCTCAATTTTAGGTGGCCTAGCCCTTTGTCCCTAAGCACAACTTTGCTTTTTTCATTTTATTTTATTAACAGGATTTGTATTTGAATATTGTATTATCATTCAAAATGAATTTCTGTGGAAATTAAAAGGTTCCAGTTTATCGGGTAAGGGGAGAAAAATTAATTAGAGTGTATGTGCCAAACCGATGCACAGTGTAAGATAAAAAAAAGAGTTAAAAAAAGCACACAAAAAGATAAAAATGTATTTTATTTCAATCGTAAATAATGTAAATAATTTAGAAACAGTGAAACACACACGAGTAATGAATTGTCTCAGAATTGCATTCAACCTTTGAATGGATTATATGGTTTTATATGATTATTAATAATTTTCCTTTTCATCCCCGTGAAGTTGCTAGAGCATTACTACTTTTGTCCACCACTGCACTTTTTAGCAAACCTCCTGATGCATTCCTGAAATATAAATATCATACTAATTTTATTAATTTATTTTCAGCAATTTTACATGTTAATTTTTTTTCTCGGTATTAATTCACATTATTTCTTAACGTATCAAAGAAATGTCTATGAAACTAGAAAAAAAAACAGATTTCATAACATTCGCTTTTATTGTATGATATGCGTGCTGTTTTGCAGAAAGAGAAAAAGCATCTAAATCAAATATAAAATTTAAATAATTCAAATAAATGTTTAACGTTTATATTTGTGATAAGTTGTCAATTTTTGTATTATGAAGTTTAAAAGATAAAAGAAATAAGACGAAAATTAAGATTGAAATAAAAATTAAAAATAACTGCGTGCTATGAGTTTGAATTTGTCCAAACCTAGTTTAAGAAACAAATAAGGGAATGTTTATCATCATTTTAATTATTATTATAATTACATTCCTATCATTACATAAACTTCCGATAAGAGGACTAGGTTATTATTGATAAGTTATAACCTTATCAATAATAACCTAAAAGTTAAAATTTACCCTCACTTCATAATTAGTGATAGTAAAATCAATAGCTTCAGAATTTTCTGGAATTAAAATTTAATTTGAATTCAAAATTAAAAAGTTCGGAACTAATTAGGCTGGGAATTCTATGATAGAGGGATCACCGATAAAAGGGCAACAGCCATAGTATATATGTTTCCAATTTTATTGTTTGGAATTTGCCCTCTCATCTCATTCAAAATTAGGGATCAAATCAAAGAAAACCTGGGAACTTAGCTGATGAAGGCTGATGAAATGTAGGAGAGGAAAGTGATGAGAGGCTATATTGCGATTGGATGGTATTTAAAGAAAAATAACTAAGCGATAACCGCATTGCAACATACGTGAAAGGAGGCGGGTCTTCAGATTAGAGCAGAATGCTCTGACACCAGATTTTTCTTCACTCCGTGGGAAAGAGAGAAGTGTTTTTTTAAACACAAAAAAAATTATATTTTAAATTAAAAGAACTTTAAGTGCTGTGCTTGATGCCAAATATCGAATTTTAAAAGCAAAAAAGATAATGTGACTTTTTAACGCGAGGTGAGTGATGGAAGAAAAGAGAGAGAATATTGTTCAGATCACCATATGTTTGTGCGATCCCTGGTGCGAATTAAAGGCTTTAAGAGACTGGAAGCTAATTGAAAATTTTAAAAAATAAATTTTAAAGCATTTTTATGTATTAGAAAAAGTTTAATTGTCTAAAGAAGTTACCGAAAACTATCGCAGTGCACATCGTATCATTATTTGGGAGGATTTAGAGTATTTGAAAATAATAATTTTTCTAGATCTCTGACATGCCATTTTATAAATAGGGCATTCCAAACGATGCCCCGGATTTACATCAGCTAGCAAAATGAGAGGAATACTTCGGAGCGGGTTTTCAAAGAATGCATCAAGTTTTAAATTTACGATACGAAATAAGAGGGAAACTGAGAGGGAATTAATTTTTAGAAAGTTAAAAATTTTATCACAAAAGTGTTGCCGTGCTCGATGCTATTAAATTTCAAAAATAATTTTCCATATGCATTATCCATATACAATATATATTAAAATGCACAAATGATAAACTAAATAATGTAAATAACTATTGTAATGTTATGGAATGTGGAAAAAAATTAAGTATTTTTCATATTAAAAAAAAAGGAAACAATGTGTTTATTTTTTAGTTAACCATAAAGACTTAATTCAGTTACTAAAGTTCTTAAATAATGATCCTGCTGAAAAAGAAAACAGTAATTTAAATAATTTGAAGAATATAATTCAATTAACTACAAAATACACATTTTATAGTTTGAAATTTATAAACAAGCATTTTTAAAAATAAATACAGGTAACCCAATTACAACTTCCTTCTTTACAATTTTTTATTCATTGATTTTTACAAAAAAATTTTTAATTGTGTAAATTTATTACTATAATTTTTAGTTTATTCACAATTAGAGATCTTAGACAATATAACTTAATTAAATATATAATATATGTATGCTACAAAAACATGGAAATATTGATAACATTTGATATGCTAAGCAGTAACAGAGATTTGAAAATTTTGAAAATCATCGAAATATATTTTAAATCTATGTCAAAATGAAAGCTTTCGAAAAGTAACCGTTAAAATAATAAATGACGATTCCCATTACATTACGAATTCAATTGAAAGTTCTGATTCAAAAGAAGTGATTCAATTAACTTTTAATCATTTCTTTTGAATCAGAACAGTTTTTATTGATAATTTATGAACGTCGCTCTTAGAAGCAACACAAGGGCTGTTAGCGACGAATTTTGAACCTAAATTAAATAGCAAGAATGACACAAGAACTAACCTTCCCATACCAAGCTCCCGCACCGTACCAATGTTAGGATATGGAGTCTCGATTGATTTAACGTACATCAACTCCACTCCACGGGGTTCTGTAGGATTCGACGGAAAAACGGCATTCTCGAACTCGCGATCATGACCATTCGTCTACAATGGTCTTTCTGAATACGGTGGATCATTCGAAAGGGAACAGAGTTACTTACATTTCACTGGGATTATCGCGAAATCTAGTTTCAAAATTCTAAGAATGGCCTTGAATTATTTCAATCTGTCTAATTAAAGATGTTAAAAGACTGAGGAAAAATACAGTTTCTGTTGCTAAGCATTTTGTCATTGCTTCTAATCATTTCACTAGTCCAACACTATGAGATAATTTCGGAAATATGGACAATGAGAAAATTTGTGCATTCGAAAATCTGAAACCACCCATAGGTGATTTTTTCTTGTTTCACTTGTAATTTTAAACTACAGTCAGATGACGAGATGGACAATTCTGCACATCCATACCACTCCAACATGTGAATTTGAGCCTCTCGACCGGTTTTAGATGCATTCATCTCTCTACTAAACTAATATTTCGTTGAATCTGGAATCGAATCAGCGACTCGACTGAAACGTTACCGACTATGAGCTTGATGCTATGACCACATACTGAAAAGGCCGTTATTCTTTTTGAAGAAACTACTTAAAATAATTATTTCAGTTCATTGTTTATTTTCTTGTCTCTTAGATGCATTTATGTTTAAACTGAAATATTATACTTACATTTAAATATTGTATAATATTTATAAATGTAAATATTATTTTTGTATTTAAATATTATTTTTGTATTTAAATATTATTTTTGTATTTAAATATTATATTTATGTACATAAGTATTATATTTATTTTTAAATATTATACTTATACATTTAAATATTAAATTTGCACTTATATTTAGTTTATATACATTTAAATACAATATTTAAATAAGTATTAAATTTATATATTTTAAGAGTATTATACATGTGTATTTAAAAATAATACATTTAAATATTTCATTGCATATACACGAATTATGATCTCACAAGTTTTTAAAAAGTAGAATAAGAATATTAAATTTTTAATGGCATGGAATTTTTAAAGAGGACTTTTTTTATTGTTTAAACAAATTAAGCAATTAATTACAAAATAATCATCGGGTTTTAAAATGATACAACTGCAAAAATATTAAGTCTCCCGTCTACCGGCCATTTTGATTTCTTGAACGTAGTGTTAATGCTATAGAATTTCTTTCCTCGTACTCATTGAATGCAAAAAAGTGCATCCGAACGTTCAAAAATAACAAAAACACTGCTAAATTACATTTTCCTTCCAATTTTTAAAAATATTTGCGCCCCGATGTTCATAATTCAGTTGTGGGTTTCCCGTTCTTCAATATATATTCTTAAATATTTGTGAAAATTCGGGGGGGGGGGATGTGATTCAGCAAAAAACAACGTTATTTTTTTGTTTTAATTTTTTTGCATTCAAAAGACAAAATGGTATACATTTCAGGACGGTAACAGAGCAAAATTCCATAAGATTAACATGAGATTCAAGAAATGAAAATGGGAGTTTCCATTGCACGCTTTAGTGCAAACAGGAAGAAAGAGATGTTAAATTTAGTATTTTCATACTTTCACTTTTCCGAATAAATCACCAGATGAGTAATAATAATATAGTAAGGAAGAAATGATTATTCTACTATATTGATTAAATACCAAGCAATATAAATATACAAGTGAATTATTGCAAATATTGAAAATAATGCGGAGAGAAATTTTAATACAATTTAGACGTATAAGAAACAGATTATATACTATAGATAAATTACATTTATATGTAAATTAAAAGAAAAATTATTATAATATCCAAAAAATATAAATCCATTAAAAATATAAAAAATTCCTTTAAAAATATAAACAAAAAAGATAAAGGAATTGAAAAGTTGAAATATAAAGAAACTGAAGAAAAGTAAAGGAAAGTAATATATTTATAATTAATGTTGCGTCAGGCTTCAGATTGCCCTATGCAAGGTTTTTCCTATATATATATGTAATGATTTATTTTTTAATTCAATAATTACTCAAAATAATAACTTAATTTTCTATTATATCTCATTCCCTAATACAAAAGTAAAGAGTTCATTCATATTTCCTGATCCCCTTCCAAAGTATCCTTTTATTTATTACATCACGCGCTCTTCAAACGGATAAATTCTGCTTAAACCAATTATAAATCTGTCAAAAACAATCCCATTTAATTCCCTATCTATTATATTTCCCTAGAATCCCTTATTCATACCACGTGCTTCTGACGTTTCGTGGGAATTTTCCCTGGTTTATAAACAAAAACACAACAAAACACGCTCTCTGCTCTTCTCTCCTTTTCTTGTTGTGTAATGATGTAACCAACAGCGTAATGCAAATGGTCTCTCTCTCAGCTTAAAATAAAAGTACTGTGAAAATACAATACTCCTCGACTGTTATTTGATATTATGTTACATTTAAAGTCAGCAGAATCATTACATGACAAAAGTCGACAGCATATGTTACATATATATAGGGAAACCCTTGAATAGCGCAATCTGCAGCTTGACACAACATTAATTTTATATATATATATATATATATAAAGTATCTTTATTACTTACATCTGAGATCAAACAAGTATTAAGGTGCCTCTAAGTTTTTACAAATGACGCATATTATTTTTAATTAAAAAAAATTACTTAAAATTTAAAAAAAAAATTAACTTTACAAAA
>BMAW01084811.1:0-22490 GCA_019974015.1 Nephila pilipes | reverse complement strand
GATTGAGATGGTTGCATATGAAAATATACTTTTGAGAGAGATCACCAGCTGAAACGAAAAGCTGAGCAAAGGTGAAGATGAAAAGAGTCTGAAAAGTATGAAGAATCCCGTAAGTCAGAAACAAATGGACAAAAATTAGCTAGAAATAAAAGTAAATTGGCAATTACAGCAGCAGAAAAAAAAATCAAAACAATAAGAAAGCGAGTAGAAATGAAAAAATACCGCGAAAAATGTCTTCAAAAAATAATATCTGTTCCGGTTACTAGCCCACTTATAACCTTCAAATCAAAGAGCTCTTAAGGAAAAGTAATGACTAAAGGCTAAATGGAGGCGTTATCCATCCCCGTTGTTATACCAGATTATATGCATCAAGACAATTATGCTGTTGCCACTTTCAGTGAGGTGATCGTGGATAACATTAAGAAACACAAATCTAAACTTAGTATGAAGAAAGTTATCTATCAGTCTGATGGCGTGGGAAAACACTTCAAATGGAAATTCTCAGTATGCTTAGGAACAATTACATATGAGGAGTTCTAAGGGCATTTTACTGCCATCGGAACAAGACCATCTGTATCAAAGGTGCTATAGATGGTCTTGGGGATACTCTTATGCGTAGAATTAGAAATTTAACTATATATGGACACCAAATGAAAATGAAATAAAAACAATAAAAAGCACGAGGAAAATGCAATTTTTAAGACAGTTTCTCCATATAAGATAAAGTGTTCACGAGTGTCAGGTGATATTGAAAATTATGAGCTATTTGATTTCATTTCAAGTCACTTGTCTCCCCAAGACCATCTATGCCACTTTTGGCATGATTACCGACCGTAAACGAACCCATAACTCAAACAGTGAATGTTAGAGAATGGGTATAGATTTCTTTAACTGAGAAAAAACGATACATTTTGCAGGGCAAATTATTACAAAACTTAGCTCTTTGATACTAACAATAAAATATAATACTTTGATTCTTACAATGTATTTTTCTAAGTCTAGAAAAGACACTTTAAAATTTCTTTTTCTTAAGGATAGGATATATTATCTGAATTAATTGATGTAAGAACACGTAAAGAGAGAGAGAGAGAATTTCTGAACCAGCATTTGTTAAGTATATGTCCTATACATTTTGAAAAATGTTGATTTTAATGAGTTAACTATATGATAAATAATATGTTATTATTCTATTTTTTAATTTGAAAACAATATGTATTTTGTGTGATTTTGTATGAGCACACCAATTAAAAGATTTGGAAGCATCGTGTGAGTCACAAACAAAATGTCTAGTTAAAAATTAATTATGCTCTTAATTAATTTAAAAATATTCAAAACATAAAATGATATTATTATAGATAAGTAATAGTAGAAAAAGTTTTTTTTCTACTTCAAAAGAGGAAGGAATTAAAGTTTTGTACTTGATGTGGATTAACACTTCCTTTTCATGTGGTGTGAGTCACAACATTGTTTTATTCACGAGCAAATTTTATAGAGCAAATTTTATAAAACAAATTTGATAAAATTTTGAGCTGCAATTAATAAATATAGCAACCAGAAACATAGAACATATATCATTTTTTTTTTCAATATTAAATTTTTCATAGATATTTTAAAACTCAAATTTTACTCACTTGTAGTGTAAGTCACGCATGGAATTAACCTTGATCAAAAGCAGATTTTTCAAAAAAAAATTTGCTCCATGAAAAGTTTTGCAAGGATCAGATTTAACCAGCAAAGTACAAACATTTTTTTTAAATAAGTATAATTAAAATCTTCAGTCCTTTACTTGTGATAACTAAATACATTATCCTTACATAAATTGCGCGCGTAATTCTTAATTCACGCAATTTTTAGCAAGTAAATTCTGTTTCGAGGCTTTTTGTAGAAAATATAGCTATAAAATCAAGTTATTTAAATAAATATTAAAATTAGTGCAAATGCTAAAATATCGAAGTAGACAAATAATATTCTTCTCAGATATTAAGATTAGAGCAAACGATAAATTATTAAATTGAAATTACTTCAAGCTAAATGTAATTATTGCTGCCGTAAAATGAAAATTATATCTTTATGTATTACTCTATTCTTAGCATTAATACTTCAACGGAGCAACTACAACTCAAACTGAAATTACTGTGAATCGGTTGGAAGAAATTAAATCAGGTTAAAAACTAGTGTGCATTTCACACTTTATTTTAAAGTTTTTGAGAATAACATTTTGGGGTTGAATGAGAACAAAAGTTCCTTTACTAGTTAAAAAGAGTCAATAAAAATATAAATAATACTATAACTTTGAATTGCAAATGAATTTAACCCTTTCAAATTCATTTTGCATCGAATGCTCCTAATTCTTAAGTTTTATATGAAGTAAAAAAAAAATGGTAGATTTTTCTTTCAATATTTTCTTTTGTTGCTTAGAAAGAAACAGTCGCTAATATCAATGAAAACACTGTGTTCTAAAAAAGTAGGACACGTGCTCACAAAGAAGAAAAAGTACAAATGGAGCTATCTCTACGAAATTGACGGGACGGTGTTGCAACGAACTTCAGCTACGCATATCAAGCGGTTGCGTTCACTTCTGATATGTTCCGACTTTGTAGAAGATGATGAAACGAGGATATAATATATTTAGCCATTTTCGAGGGAAAGTAAAGAAAATGTTTCGCTTGTGAAACGGAATATCTTCCACTGTGTCTGGGGTACTCAACAAACATGTTTCAAATGTGCTTTTAAACCGAATGTAGTGTGTGAGACCTGATTTTTTGGTCAGTGGATATGAATATCTCTTGCACAACAATGCATTGTCTCTTAAGTCCCTCCTTATGCAGCACATTTTTGCTAGAAGGTAGGTTGTGTTCCTTATACCCCCATATTCACCACATCGCCTCCCTTCCATGAATGACAGTAGTGCGCATCGATAGAGGAGACTAAAGCGACGATGACAACGGAACTCCATTGTGTTGGAGTGGAGTCGTTTCTGAAGACGTTGGCAGAATTTCGTTCCAAGAGTTGCACTGAACTGTGAGAAGACTATATTGAGGTTTTATATCAATTGTAAGTATATATCCTCAGGGATATATGATCTGTGTAAGTTCGATCTTAGAACTTTTTGATTTTACTAAGTACTCTCTTGCAACAATCTTAAACATTATTATGACACCTCTCGTCCATTTTCAAGTTTCATAGTGTTTGCGTTAGCATGCTGTTTTTACACCAAGATTCCAAACCATGGAAAATACTATACTGCTCCCTGTTCTGTAGTATCTAGGTAACACATTTTAGTCTTTCCTCCAAAAAATGTAAGGGGAATATTTCTATTAATGGTAGAATATCGCATTTTGGAAACATTTTCGGGTTTGTCAAAAATGGCTCGCGGGATTCTACACAAGTACGTAGTTGAGTATATATATATAATAAGGTCTGAATTTCAGAAGTAATTCGTAATAAGCTGTGTAAAATGATCAGATCGCACGCATTTGTAGCACCAAAAATATGTTTCATTACCCTGTTCAAAGATATTTCCTCTATAAGTAGAAAGATCATTAGTTCTCAGCTTTTTTTTGTCCTACTACCCCTTTTGGAAAGAAAACAAAACAACCTCAAGGTCTACCTTCTTTTGATAAGTTCGGGCATCATGTTCTCGAGATACCCAGCGACCTTTTTTTTTCTTTCTCAAAAGATTTACTGTCTTTGGTACACACAGGTGACGCTTCCCCAGGATACCCTAACGATCTTTCTTTATTTTAGAACCTCCTTCTTGTCAACCAGTTCTTTTCCCTTCATTTTCTCAAATACCTGGATCACAGGTGCACTTTGTTTGGGGCAGCATAGTCACATCTGGCTCTTACGCTATTAAACTCCATCATCATTCACCCACTCACTCTCGGGAAAAACTAGTTACTCATCTTTCCCTTTTCAGAAGAATAAAACCCCTATTATTTCGATCAATGTAGTTGTGAGTCTTTATATATTTATTAAATATTTAAGAATACTTCCAGTAGTCAGAAAAAGAAGGAAATCATGCAAAAACATTTCTTTTTTTAAAAAAAAAACTCTATCGTATGCTTTTTATTCTATGGAATTAAAAGCAATAATTTAGCTTTGGGAATAAAAAGTAGAAAACTCTACAGGATTGACATTAAGCTCGCAAATTCGTGTTGGCGGAAGCCTTAAGTTTATTATGACCTGTCCAAACTCTTAAATATAGTCAGCGAGTGACAGTGGAGTTTAATGACGCAAGCCAGAGGTGACTTACTTGTATTACAACTTTTAAATACAAGCTTTGTTAATCGAACCAGAACACAAACAGCTGTAGTGTGCAGACTGCAACTCGTTTATGCTCTAGTCAAAAATGTATTGGGAACCTAGATATAATCACCAAAGTACCTACTTTTAAATTGGATTATCTTGCTCAAAAGACAGATCTGTTTGTTGATTTTTAGTATTAATGAAGCTTTAAAGCGTGTTTTCTAGATTATTTTCCCGAGGGATGTGGGTAGTTGGCCTATGATGTCCCCTAAATTAGCCTTGGACCAAAAACGCCTTCAAATCTCTTCAACGTCCTCCGATGGATGGTGAACCGAGTAGATCCTACTTGTGCACATGAACATATAAATTGCAAATGCCCAGTCATAAATCGTTCTATCATCTATAGCAAAAAGTTCTTTATGAACAAATATCTAAGATGAAATGAATTTCATCTTGGATGAGGAAAAAGGTTCTTAGTATATTGCAAAAATAATAAACCAGAATGAGCAAAATAACGATGTAAATTAGAAATAGATATTAACGAAAATTGTTTAGTTTGAAAATTACTTTTATGTTCGTAAATATTTATATGATTCATAAAAATATTATCTTTTTGGATTAAATGTAAAAATTATTTTAACTTTTAGAATTAGTCAATTCAGAAAAAAGGAATTGGCAAGAGGAAAAATATTGCAGGAAGTGGTATTGTATATAAATTGACAAGTAGTAATAAATTTAAGGAAAAACGAAAGAGAAGAATTCAACTAAAAAATCTTCAGGTAGTTGGCTACATGATTAATAACTAAAAAAAACAATATTTTGCAAGTAAAATGATTAGTTTTTTCATTTTGAATAAATTCAGATGAAAACACATTTCGTTATGAATAAATCTCACGAAAACGTATTAAAGATATTTTTCTCAATAGGGTTATGAATAAAAAAAATTCATTTTGAACGAATTCAGATAAAAATTTATTTTAAATGAATTCAGATGAAAATGCATCAAGCTATGGACAAATCTCTCTGAAATATATTAAGGATATTTTTCTGAATTGTGTTATGAATAAAAAATAAGAGATCTTGAAGTTCGTGCTTTTTCTAGAATATAATTTTTTTTTTGTAAAACCAACACAATGTATGCCAATATATATTAACGCTCTGAAACAAAATTCTACTTTCGCAGTTTCAAAAATCTTTTTAATTTGCTATAAATTTAAATGCTAGAGAAAAACACCTGTTTGAGAATTGTTCCTGAAAAGACAGCTGTATTTTAACCGCCATCATAACAATTTAAATTTTCAATCTAGCTTTTTTTTTTAAAAAAGAAAAATGCCTTGCGTAAAAACTGAAATAACTTTTTCAGATTTACACCTAATCAGAATATTATAAAGTATATAAATGAGGTTTTCGCGTGAAAAACTCAGTAATTATGTTGGCAAAATTTCATCAGTAGAGTCTCCTTATCCGCCATAAATGGGCCGGTACAACAACCGATGAGTGAAATTGTCGGATGATAGAGAGAAAATAAGAAATAGGTATTAAACGTTAAACTATTTTATGATTTTGTGACACTAAGCCATCCATGATTTTCTCTTCACTAACTTCTTTTTTTTATAATTTGAATTTCATACAGTTACAACTCCTTCCCAAACAAAACGAAAAGTGATAAGGTAAATTAGATGAAGATAATAAGTATAGTGAATTGAATTGGAGATAGTGATATATAAGCGAAGTAGAATTGAAAAGAAAGAGATAAGAAACAGAGAATAACGAAATGCTGATAGATATTTGTAGATTGGATTGAATCATCGTAATTAATCGTTTGGATTGAAGTGACTTCTAGTTAGAGTAATCTGTGATAAACAAAAAGTGCGTGAATCGGAGCGAGTTATTTGATAATCTGAGACTTTATTATATTAGAATAATAACTTGGATTAACTCAGTTACTCTTACGTATCTTCAATAAGAGTCTTGAATGTATAAACTATTTAATTAAACTTTGAAAGGGCTTTTGAGTAAATAATGAATGAAATACTCGTGCATCTCCATTAAGGACATATTAATCATGTTTTACAACAAAACGACTGATAGTTCAGAGAAAAAATGAGCTTATAATTACCACAGAATTATTTGAAGTTAAAAACACTTAAGAAGTTCAGCTTGTAATGACTTAAAGAAGTTTGTGGTGGTAGTCTGTTTTCCTGGTTAGTACCATTTTTCTATTTTGACCGTCTATGTAGCATCATTAATGTCGATTCCTGTTACTTTCTTTTTTTTCTCAATGCATTTAACTGCAGTCTTTAAAGTCTTAACTCCCTTAAGAGTTTACCTTCTTTAGGTATGGGTTACTATTAGTATGGGGGGGGGCTATACTGGGTACATATTTCGATCACCTCTTGCATACCACAGCCTGTAAAGTCTGGTACAGCTGGGATAAAAATTTCCGTGGCTGTGATCCATGTTCGAAGCCTTCGTGATGCTACTTTTCATCAAGACGATTTTTTCGTGCTATCCTGGCCTTTCTCTATGCAAAGGAACTTCCTGGCAGGCACATTCTTCAGCTCTAGCACTCATGAGAACTTTTGGTCATGTGTTGACCAAATGTTTGATTGACCAAAGATTGACACGCTATCGCTCTCTAGCTACTACTATTGATAAAATCTAACATAGAATTCAAGCAACGTGGAATGATGTACCCATATCTGTTATCCAAGCTCGGTTCAACTTGATGTCCTGGGCCGCGGTAGCCTAGTGGTCAAGGTCGTGGACTAGCGGATGGCGGTTTCCGTTCAGTCGCGGGTACGATCCTTGGCCGCCAAAGACCCGCCATGTAGCCGGGGCTGATGCGCGTAAAATCTGTTCGGGGTCCAAAGTCTTCCAGTTGGCATGGTGTGGATGTTAGGAGAGGGGGTGCCAGCTCAGGTGTCGTCCTCGTCACTTGACTGTGGTTCAAAATTACGAGGTCCGTCGCCAATAGCCCTCGTGTTGCTTCTAGTGCGACGTTAATAAAAACTAAATCAAATTGATGTCCTGACGGTTATTGCTGCCAGTTGTGAGAGGTTTGAGTCGAATTCAGAAAGGGTCTGTATGGCCACAAGTGCATGTAAATTCAATGTCTTCCTTCCATTATGCTGCATATGTACAATGAATAAGATTCTTCTACCTTCTATTCTCCCTGGTGTAACATTTTTAATGGCCAGTAGAATACATATGTACGACTCCTAATGAAATAAATTTTAAATTTAAACTCCTTAATTACATTTTAACATCGTAATTTTAAAATGTTTCCTATCTCTTTAAGTGTATTATATTATATCAGAAGGAATCGCATATATGGTGAAACCATTCAACTTAAATCTTTCTCGAAAGTGTTTATACTTATTTTTCTTGATCTTTCCTGAATTGAAAATCGATCAATGTTTCCCCCCCCCCATTGTTAACAAAAAGTCAAATTACTTATTTCGTGACGTATGTACGTCTTCAAAGAGAGCATTGAAATTAATTTCGACTCGGTTTAAAAAATTTGATATACATTCTCGATTTCAAACTCCTGAACATAAAAAATAAAAATAAAAAATAAAAAAAAAAAAAAAAAAGCCCGGATTTAATCTGAATAATATTTCACATTTATTTATTGAAATTATTTGTCTCTCATTACATGCAAATACTATAACTATTAGAAAATATAATAAAGATATTTCTTCTTTTTGTGTATCACATAGTAAAATACATTTTAATAAAATTTAAAATGAAATGTCAATATATATGTTATACATATGTTTTCTATTTATATGTTATAGCTCATTTTTTAAAATTTGTATGATATACGATCCCTAAATTCTGCTTTAAATTACTCTCAAATCTGCCTTTTTACTGCTTTTACACTTGCTATTTCAACAAGATTATTAAGAATTGATTAATACTTAAAGAGTTATTTTATTCTTACTTTATGGAAAAAGCAATTACATTTAGCTTAAAATATACTCAGATTAATATTTAACGTTTAATTTATCTTTTGCTTTAATTATAATAACTGAAAAGAATATTATAGTCCACTTAAATATTTATCATTTATTTTAATTCTAATATTTAATTTCATAATTTGATTTTTATCGCATGATTGTATGTTTTCAATCTTTTTTGTTGTAAACAATTGGCATCGTTTTTCTTCTAGAGAAGTTTTTATGATAAAAAAGAATTATTCTATAGAATTCGAGGAGCTGTGTTTACTGTTTGAAGTGATATAAAAATTGAAAACATTGTAAATGATCATTGCCGTAGCAGTGAATTTATGTGTGTATTTAAATTCCCGAACGAGTTTAATTAAATTATTTCAGCAGTCAAAGTGTGGTGAATCATTTACTAGAGTCCGTTTATTCTTAAAATATTCTGAAAATTAAGTTAACCATTGATTAATTTTTATAAGCCTTAACAAGAGTTTTTTTTTTACAAGTTTTCCAAATAGTACATAAAAATAAATAAGAATTGTTGAAGCTTAAGTGGCCACCGTAACCTAATGGTCATGGTCGTGGACTCGCGACCAGCGTTGTTTTCGTCCAGTTGTTAGTTCGAGACCTGAAGCCACTGAAGACCAAATGTGTTGCGGGGCTGATGCACGTTAAATATGTCGTGACTCCATATCCTCCTATTTGCGTGACCTGGAAATTTGGTGGCCGACTCATGTGTCATCCTCGTTACTTGATCGAGAATCAAAAATTACGAGTTCCGTCGCCAATCGCCCTCATATGCTGCTTCACGGTGCAACGTTGATAAATAATCAAATTAAATCGAAGCTTAAGGTGCTTTATTTTATAGAAAAATCGAGAACCAATTTAACTTCACTTAATTATTTAGTAAAAAAAAATTAAACTGAAAAATTTGAGCAAAATTTTAAAATATCTTACTGTTGATGTAACCAAATGAACTCAATTAGCTTTAAAGAAATAATAATGTCACTAGAACTATCAGTCTCAAAATTTTCATTTCTACTATACCAGGAAAAGACATTTTAGTAACACATTTTTAAAAAACTGTTCATTTGAATAAGATTTTATAAATATATTTTGAATTAAAGGATTTCTTTTTTCCCTTGAAACTTATATTAACTCAGTGTCAAAAAATGTGAGAGTCCAAAGAGATATTTCACTTACTAAAATAGTATTTTTAGAAAATTTTTTAGGGGAATATAAATCAGAACTCCATTTAACGTTCGTTGTTTGACGATCAACCCTCAGTCCACAGTTCCGTTTAGTTTCAACAGATGGCGCTACACGACAGCAAGAATGGATGATATTTAAGCACATATTCTTCGAATTGTTTATTAAATAATAGTATAATTTGTTACGTAATAATTTGAATACACTGGTGTCTTAGTTCTGTATATGTTAATAATTTTTACTATGTGGCATTAATTGCTTCGGCAATTCAAAACTTTTACTGAAATTATCAATACGCACATATCTTGTGGAAGTTGAAAGTTATGAGATACATTCGATTAAAAAGAACTATCCATATTTAAAAAATAGATTTCAGAATTAAATTGAATATTTAACTGTAGTCAAATTATTGTTTGCATTTTAATAAAAATTTCAAAGTTTTTATTTTTGACTGATGCTATTAAAACTGCCGAATAATTCTCTAAAATAATATTGTGTGGTACTTTTAAAATGCTGTTTTAAAATTAATGGGGAAAAAATGTAATTTTATTTTGTATTATAGTTAATAGATACGGAAAGAAGCATTCTGTGTACTATTAATATCTTGATTCTTCAACACTTATCTAAAAATGAAATTGAAAAACCTGGCTTTCGTACATGTTTATGAAAAGGAATCTTTATTTCAAAGAATTTTTCTTTTTTGCAAGTTAGAAGAAAATATTATTACATATATTTACTAATATTAATGAAACAATAGCATAACCCAAGAAACTGAATTTAACTCAGCGTTACTAATTCAATTCTCTTTCTCATTATATTTTTATACTTCCTTTATTTATTTTAAACAAATTAGCGCAATTTAAGAGAAGTTATAGAATATTTCAATTAAAAAATAGAAGAGTGGTTTAAAAAAATTAGCGTTTGCGTATTTGGTATGTGTTAAAAGTAAGATCTTCACATTTAGTCTTGCATACGACTTTTGTCGTTCTGCATTTCTTAAAACAGAAAGCGCTAATTCTTTATTTGTTTGCCCCGCACACATTTTGTCGTGTCTCCGTTTCCCTTTCTGAGAGCCTTTCAATATTCAAAATACAGTCAGAATTCATTTTGATGGAACGTTGCAAACTTCTACACATTATCGCTAAACATCTGAATGTTAGACAATGATTATAGCAAAATTCGAAAAGTAACAAGTGTGCATCTGTGCTTGCCATCATTGCATAACTCATTTCACTAGTTATGAAGTATTGTGAGGTGATGTGATCGTAACTGGAATACCTCGTATTCGCAAAACTGGTAGGGGTTGATTGTCTATTAGACAACTGTTTAGCTTATCTAGGGTTAAAATTCTGAGATACAAATTTGATATACATATTCATGATAATTATAATATTTGTTTGACCATATTTTTAATAATATTTTGAATTTTTAAGAAATATCATTACCTAAAATTTCAATCGTCGGAAAGTGTGTTTGATGCATATTGGCCAAATACAGGTATTGACTAGTAAAAGCAACCAATCAATCATTCAAACAACAGGATAGATTTTAAATAAGTATTAATTTTTAAATGGTTATATTAATTTTTTTTCTTAAGTTATTTGACGGTATGTCACAAATGGTAAAATCAACGGTATGTCATAAATATTTCTGCACTAACATTTTGCACATTTAGATTCATTTGACTACAGAGAGCAGCAAATCTGTTTGAAACAATTTGCTCTCTCTCCTCTCTCTATTTCTGATGTAATATATGCTTCAATTTGGCCTCTAACACTTTTTTTAATAGTAAGTTTATTTTTAAATCTACAAAATTGAATTGAATGTTTGCTTATTTATTGAAGGTTTTTAAATTTTAACCATGCAATAAATAAGCAATTATTATACGAGGAGCTGTGGCTCAGGTTTAAATCGAGATACATGGATAAAAATACGTATTTATACGAGATACGTATTTATTTCTCCCAGCAGTTCTTTTGACCTCTCAAATTGTTTAGCTTTATTATCATTGTACTAGAAGCAACACAAGAGCTATTGGCGACAGACCTCGTAATTTTGAACTTTGGTCAAGTGACGAATACGACACTTATACTGACATCCCCTTCTCCTAACTTCCATACCTCGCCAACAGGTGGACTTTGAGCTTCGATAAATTTAATGTACATCTGCCCCGGCTACACGGTGGATCATATGCAGCAACAAAAGTCGAACCTACTACTCGACGAAAACCGCACCGGCCAATAACGATAGGCCACCGTAGCCACTCTTGACCTTGAGTTTTCGAAGGCCATCATTGTAGAAAATAGCATATTGAACTCTCCATCCTGAGAGTTATTTCAATCTACGGCTTCCTGAAACTAAGCAAATCAACACGTAATTTATAACATTTTGCACATATGGGTAAATTAATTTTTATATAATAAATTTGATCCAGATACAGCTCAGCTTTTTCCTTAGTAAAATAATTAAAATTTTGCAGTACCCTTACGTAAGTGTATCAAACGAATTTATTTTGATATCGAAGAGTTTATTTTATATATCGTTTCGATCTAGAGTCCTATTCTTTAATATATAGTGAAGACAGTCTTCATTTTATAGAAATTATGTACTTCATATAATGAATAAAAATATTACTTACACATTGAAATACTTTAACAATATGAATGATTATACTACTAACTGTAAATGAATAGTACTATTTCGTTTACTATAATTAATATACTAAATATGGATTATTCGTGGAGCAACAATTTGGAAACATTAAATCACTTAAAATAATTATTTAAAAAAATTTAAGTACATACAACAAGAGAAGAATTTTTATAAAATCAAGATCTGGACAGGTAAGTAAATGAAATATACTGTAATGCATTTTTTAATACAACATTTAAAGACATTTAACAAAACAATATATATGCACTCCATTTTCCACTCCAAAGTGTGGAACAGTACCACATTTCTATTTTCCTGTAATTTTTTTGCTCTTGATTATAGCTATGCATTTTAATGTTATTTGGAAGAAGAATTAGTTTTAATTTTTACTCAATAATTTTTCATTGTATTGAATTAATATTTTATGTAATAGGATTTAAGAAAATTTTTGACATATTTTAATTTCAATTTTTAATATATGTTTATATTTTTATTTTTCATTTATCTCGTTTGATTAATTTGTTAATGTATTGATTTTTTCCAGTTTATACTGTAATTTTTAGAGCCTAAAAATTTTCTTAAATAATGTTTTAAGGGTTCTTATATATATATATGTGTGTGTGTGCGTGTGTGTGTGTGTGTGAGAGAGAGAGAGAGAGAGAGTACACGAAGTGTGGCTATTAAATAACCAGAATGACGCCGTGAAACATTTTATTTTGATGTAATTCATATTTTCTTATTATCACCTTCAATATGCACCCCTCCTGAGTCCCTAAATGCTCCATGGGACTTTTCTATTGCCAGAAACAGTGTTGGAACCCTTCTTCTGTCAATTCCCACAGAATGACGGCTATTTCTTTTTCATAGCTTCAGTGGACTCAAATCTTGTTCCTTTTAATTCAGATTTCACTTTAAGAAACAGATAGAAGTCCTCTTGACAGACAATTTGGAATTAGCCAGCGCATTGTCTTAGTGGAAAAATTTCCCTTGCGGATTCTGTGTCAATTCCTACAGTCTCAGCTATCGCACGGATACTTAATCGACGGTCAGATCGAACCAGATCACCGATTTTTTCGATATTGTCATCCGTTTTTAACGTGGAAGGGTGTCCCGGGCATGAATCATCTTCAACGTCTTCTCGGCCGTCTTGAAAATGCTTAAATCACTCAAAGACACTTGCACGCAAAAAACATTCTTTGCCATACAATGCTTTCAATAAATTTTAAGGTTCAGTAGCGGTTTTCTCAAGTATCGTGTGAACTTTCTCAATAATTCGTTGCTAATTTATCATTTTTCCATTGAAATAAATAAATGAATAAAAATAAATTAATAATTCTAATGTGAACGAAGGTTCCAGATATATGGATTTGTTTACAGAAGCGAGAGGCACTGCATTCAAAAGAGAATGTTTAACTCTTAATAGCTGTCGGTCTCTGGCGTTTGGCGCTTGCGTTCTTTTGTTGCAGTATCAGTCTCATTGATTTTTGCTATACCTTGTACGTATATATATATATATATATATATATATATATATATATATATATATATATATATATATATCTGATTTTATGCGATCTATAGAAAAGTCGATCAAAATGCATAATATGAATAAAAAATATAAACAAATAATTTAAAAAGACAGCAACAGATAGCTCCTCAGATATTACATACTTAAATTGCAAAAAAATATTTTCACATTTTTAATGAAGTATTAATTACATTATAACGTGGAATTATATTGCGTTTTCTTCTTCAACTAACACTCAATTTAGTGACTTAGAATGTAACCAGGAATTCTTCATTGTTACCCTCAGAACTCGTTGCACTAGTGTATAGTATCAATGGTTGAAGGTTTTAGTACTTCAAATGAAATTGACATTAATGAAATGATTCAGGATGAGCCCGTGACAGTGACATCATAGATTACTGATCCTACTGATGACCAGGAGGAATCTAATTCTATGACTGCAAATAATATACAGAGAGGGGCTCAACTTTTGGTCAAACTGGTTTCGCCGCGTTATACTAGTGTTGAAGATCGCGGCCAGCGTGGTTTTCGTCGAATCGTAGGCTCGAGCCCTGATACCACTAAAGACCCGCCGTTTAGCAGGGCTGATGCACTTTGAGCCTGGTCGAGGTCTCTAGCCCTCCCATGGTGTGGTGTGGAATTTTTGAGAAGGAGGGGCCAGCTGAAGTATAGTTCTCATTTCTTGACCGAGGTTTTAAATTACGAGTTCTGTCTCCAGTAATGTGATGTAAATAAGCAATCATATCGCATTGGGCTGAATTGAAAAGCCATTTTCTTTCAATCGATTCCAATTCTGATAGAACTTTAAAATTCTCGAATGAGGGTGAAGGCGGGGGGGGGGGGGGGGGCTGCGAGCTTGCATGTCTAGTTGCCATGACATAGACAAACAGCTAACCATACAACCGTAGTCGGAAAAACTGACCACCGACTACATTGAATAGCCAAGAATATCAACTCTGAACGAGGGTGTGGTAGCATCTTCAAGAGATGAAAGTGATTTCGCACCAGTTGACCTCAAGAGAATCCGTATTCTTGCAAAAGGAAAAATATTTTTTTATATGTACAATGTGAAATTTTCATTTATGTAATATTTAATGTATGAGCAAAAATGACATTAAAGAATGTCCATTTGTGTAAATTAATTTTTGCTTTACTTGAGAAAAACCAATATTTATCTATATCGTATGGTTTTGAGTTACATTTATTTTATACAACTTTTTTTTTTCAATCCGTATTTACCGCATAAATTTTTATTGTGTTGCAAACGACATATTTTATAGATATTTGCGAAGTTTCAGAATATTTTTTATGCATTTTCTTTCATGCGATCCCTGTCCTCCGCACAAAAACAGGTTTGAAAAAACAAAAAAAAAGTTCCATGTAAAGTCTTGCAAAGAACAGATTTAGCTATCGATCTAATTCTGCCGAGCTGAACAGATTTAGCTTTTTTTTAATAATTACTATTATATTACTCAGTTAATTATAAGAATTAAAATAAACAATGAAATATCGATAAATGGACTTTAGTAAACTTTCCCAATATTAAAATTATAGGAAACGATAAGCTATTAAATTGAATATTATGTCAGTTATATGTAATTAAAATTAAAGCAAACGATAAATTATTAAAATGTATATTATATAAGCTACATGTAATTAAAATTAAAGCAAACTATATATATATATATATGATTAAATTGAATATATTTAAGCTAAATGTAGTTAAAATTGAAACAAACGATAAAAAAATTGAAAAGTGATTTGGTATGTCAAAACGCCCCACCCAAAACAATAGCCTCTTAAGTGGCTAATAAATGTATGCATTACAGTGTTATACATTAGAAATTTCATACTTAGTTATGCTAAATAGAGAATGGATCATGAAATCATGCGAAAATATAACTATACCTTTAAATAATATATTATACTTCCGTAACTAATATTCCTTTTTTACTTTTGTATTATAAGCTTGTATTTCCGTTTTTGTATTTTATATTTTTGTTTACTGTATAAATATTGCATTATATATATTTTAGTTTCAACTTTTCCCCTCGGCTAACGAAAACTCCTTTTCAGCTGTAAGGTCCAAAACTGAAGAAAATAAACTTTATTAATGAAATTTATTATCTTCAAATGAAATCATCTACCGGAACCGGCACACACAAATTAAGCTAGCAACTGTCCCATTCGGGCGCATCGGGTATATTGATCCGCCCCCAACATTTCTCGGGGCACCAACCCTGTAATGTAGGCTTTGCGGTAATCCCCCATTATTAAACTCGAAATCGACCTACTCAATATCCTCTCACGGCCGGAGGCCCAAACGGCTCAGGGACTCGCACAAAAGTCCCTGGAGGGGGATGGTCACGTGTCATCTTGCTGCGGGACCGTCACGTGATGCACCCGGTACGGATTTCCGGGCCCGGATCCAACTGACTCTCCGAATCGAAATTGAAATGAGTCCGTTCCACCCCTCCGAAAGTCCCCCTGCCTTGAAAAGTAGGATGAAGAAGAGGAAGAAACGAGACAAAGAGAGTGTTAAGTAGTGTGGGAGAGACCCTCCGGCCGAGCCCGACAAGTGGTTAATCAGATTAGAGATACAAAGTGGACCCGCGTGACTTGCTTTTAGAGAGCCCATGCATCTGGATATGTCGAGAAGTGGAAAAAATTTAAATGACGAGCGTTTTTTGGAAGAGATTAATATTAATGCGGGAATATCCTCTTGAAGGGGACCCCCCGATTTAGAATTCGGTGACTAAAAGGGTAAACATACATTGATTGGGTAGAAAAGAGTCCAGCCAGGATTGATTTGAGGGTCACTTCAGTGAGGAATTGACTCATCGGAATACTTAAAATGACGGGGATTAACAATTATTTCTGCTTGAGTCTATAAGTTAAATTGAAAATCTCTTTGAACATAACTTTTTACAGTCAAGTGTCATTAACTTTACTTTTGAATTTATATTACACTTTTACAACAATTATTAATGCATTATGTAAGGGAAAATAGTAATTCATGGCGTATGGTGATTCTTCCTAGATTGTATAAGCCAACAACATTGCAATTAATAATTTTGTTCCCTAAAATTATTCAGTTTGATTATTAAATTTTATAATTACATTTTAACTTTGTTTATTGTGAAAGTTTTCGGCTTCTTATTTCTTCCAACTCGGATATCTGCAGCCAATAGATCTCGTAGTTTTCAATCATAGTCTGATGACGAGGTCGATATTACAGGAGGCACTCTGCTTACCACATCCACGTCTCGTCAACTACGTCACGACTTCGAGTTCTGACAGATTTAACTGCATCAGTCTCCTACACTAAGGTCTTCAGTTTAGTTAAGTTTTTATAAACGTCGCACTAGAAGCAACACGAGGGCTATTGGTGACGGACCTCATAATTTTGAACCACAGTCAAGTGAAGAGGACGACACCTGAGCTGGCACCCCCTCTCCTAACACTAAGGTCTTCAGAATTACGAGATAGGAACTTCAAATCGTTGGTTAAGAATTTCGTTAAGTCACCAGGTGATCTAGCGCTTACAAATCCTATATATTTGCTATGAGATATTATTACCCTACGACAAAGGGGTAAATTTATTTACTATTGAAGTAAGAAGTATTCAGTAGCCAAATATCAATAAGGTTACAGATGTATTCTTGATCTCATTTTTACACGAAATAGCTGATATGGAAAACTAACCTGAATCACGCATTTCATTGTTTCGACACAATTTATAATCCAACACAGATCGAATCATTCGCTTAAAGAATTTTCCATGTGGATTTGGGTGTTTGTTGATTTTTATCGCCGAGTCGCGGCTACTCGCATTTTCGCCCAATGTTTATTATAATTGTCAGATTTCGTTTCAGGTGCAGGTTTCTTGTTTTCAGACGAGTTATGTATCACGTTCGCACAATATTGCAGCAGTATACATGAAGTGTACTATACAGTAAAATGTTCTCGAAATCTAGCACTTGTTCTTTTAGTTTTGATAAAAAAAAAGTGTAAGGGTAACCTTGTGGTCTTGGTCATGAGCTCGCGGCCGCCGTTGCTTCCGTCGAGTCGTAAGCTCGAGCTCTGGTGCCACAAAAGACTCCTCACGTAGTGCGGCTGATGCACATTAAATCTGGTCGAGGTCCGAAGTCCTCCAAAGGCATGGTGTGGAAGTTTGGAGAGAGAAACGCCAGCTCAAGTGTCGTCCTTGTCACCTGACGATTTTCGAAATTTCGAGGTCATTCGCCAATATCTCTCATGTTAGTTTCAAGTGCGACGTCAATAAACATTCAATCAAATCTAATGATACAAATAAGCGTATGTATGTGACTAAAGTAGCACGTGGTAAATTGTTTTAACTATCATTGTACTATGTAATTTTTCTTTTGTGCTGAATTTTTTTATGAATACAAGAATATTCAAATAAATTAATGTTCAAAATTAAATTCAATTTAATTTTGCATTAGCTAGAATGAGGAAATATTTTATCGGATATTCCTATCATCTACACAGGTTCAGAATGTTCGTAAGCACATGTTTCAATCGCTTAAATTTTTACATAGAGCGATTTATCTTTGTTATCCCTGTTAAAACTGTATGGACGTTCGATAATCCAACGAAAACACCTATCCAGCATGGCCATGGTCCCGAACGTGCCAGATTAAATAGAGCTTACTGAACGAGGGGTGGGCATGCAGAAAGCCAATAAAAGCCACACTCCGATTCATATATTTCAATGAGTCACGCCAAAGTTATACAACATTAAATGTAAACGTTCAAACCGTATTTGTGCTTATCTGTCACATGTTTTTATTACCTCAAAATTTGTGTGAAAATACCCCGCATATCAAAATGTAAGCAAATCGTGAGTATTATTTCTCTTCAATTCAAATAAATGTAATGACGTGGTATATTATTTGCATTAAAATTGCAAGAATTTATTCCATGTAAAATGTATTTAAAATAACATGAGCAAATGATGTGTTAATGGTTCTATTAGCTGACAAACTATCAATATTATGTAAATTATTACGTAAATTTGCTTCGTAATGTAAGCGCTTTCTTTTTGAATTTCGTTCTTGATACTGATACTATAACTCATGTAAATAAAACACCAGTTTTATTTTAATAGTTTCTTTGTTCGTATTTCTTATAAAGACTATGAACTTTTCTAGTACATATCAGGAATTTTCATTCATTATTATGGCTAATAAATTGTATAATAAAAATAAAAAGGCAATAATAGATAAAATATAATAAAAATATATTGACAGAAAAATATAGATTTAACAAAAAAAAGTACTTTTTTATTTTTTATCAAATCTTTATAAATATTCGATTGAAATTTTGTAAGCTATTAGGTCAACTGTGAACAACATTTTCACTTAACGAACTTCATTGTAATATACAAAAATTTAATCTTTAATGTTGTACTAAAATTTTAAATTAGATAGCAAGCAGCTTCATTTAAGAGTGGATATTTTGATTCTAGCACAAATTTGCAAAATACAAATACAGAAGGAGATTTGAGTTTCGTATCTCCAATACTTAATCCTCTTTCATCTGTAATATCTCCAATACCCAAGCCATTTTTTCAATAAGTATTATTTCCGATATTAGGAATTAATCTTTAATAATATTAAAAATAAATAGGTTCACAAAATATCCAAATATAGAGATTTCAGACTTTTCAAATCTTTTAGTTTACAGTAACTTCCAAAAGTGAGCATTGCGAAATATATTAAAGGAATTAAGCCAAGCCTGCCTGCTTGGGAGCTGCATTGTGAGGAGATAAAAGTTTTGCTGGTGAGTCAAACAGTTGACTCGTCGATGATGTGATTAGCTGTCAAGTGAATTGAGTGAAGGTTATTCCAGGAATTTCTTGGTCTTTTGGTTGAATAATTTGGGTTGTATTTTTCAATTTTCTTGATGGATTTATTGTCAGAATTGTCTTTATTCTTGAAGAACTTTCTTGATATTTTGACAATGAATTGTTTTACTAAAGGAGAATTTAGGGTAGCTTGCACCCTCATATTTCTCACATACCAGCTCGCGATGGTAGTATATCTAATGATGGAATTTTGAACCTTTTTGATAATATTAATATTTGTTTTTGCAACAAATTTCCATGCAGAACAAGAATAGGTAATGAAAAGTCTGAGAATCAGGTTATATTATAAGCATTTTTTCGTGCGATTTAATTTGGGTTTCCAAGAAGTTAGGGGGAAGAGTTTACCAACTACTCCTCAGAAATTTTCTTTGAATTGTGTTAAATGCTGTCTGAAAGTTATGTCACCCAGAGATATTTTATTTGTTTGGACCAGGAGATTTTAGTGCCATTTAGGTAGATGTCCTGTTTTATGCTTTTTCTTTTGGTCGCGAAAATACTGTTTCAGTTTTACTAAGGTTAAGGGCTACTTTCCTTTCAATAAACCGGTAAGTGCTGAGAGTTGGTGTGGCTGTTAAATGCATGGACGAATGCAATGGGATTTCCGTGGTGTACAAGAATTGCAGTATCATCAGCATTATGTGTGCTGATGATACTGCTTCAGCACACGTAGTGCTGATGATGGAGTGCTTCTTCGGGTTGTCATTTACGAATAAGCTGAATAAAGTTAGAGAGCTAAACTTCCTAGTGGTAGCCCCGTAAATATATTTTTATTTTAGGAGACAGAAAAACAATGATTTTTAAGATATGAGTTAATTAGAGTTATCATTTTAGGGGGTGTCGCATTTAATTAGTTTATTGATAAGGCCAAGGTGCTAGACATGATTGAATGGCTATTTCATGTTTAAAAACACCACTCTCAATTAAATTCTATCAAATCCTGACTTGATGAAAGATTCGAAGACGGTAGAGGATATTCCAAAGGATTAACATTACGTTTACGAAATCAAAATGGCTGGAAGACGGAAGCCTTAACCCTGTTTTCGCGTATTGTTAAAGTATAAGAATTGAAAATGGAACACTTTTCCTGATAATAATACACTCGAACATTAATTTTATATTCTGGCTTTGCTATCACTTTTTTTATACCTGGACCAATTCATATCTGTTGTAAAATGTGCTCCATATTTCTTCTCCTGTACTATAATAATGAATAGTTTTTCAACTGCTCATATTCAAGTGAAAAATGGCGCCATTTTAGAGTGTTACTATATTTTAAGCGTACTGATTCATAAAAGGTTGTAAGTATTACAAAGTTAAAAACTTCAATTAAAATAATGGAAATGTGTTCAAGTTTTGATCTGATTCTTTGATGTTAAATGTAGACATCTTAAAGACATAAAACAATGTTATTAAAATACCCATTTAAGCTTAGTATTTATATAAAAAAAAAACAATAAAAGGCTCATAACAAAATGTATTAGAATAAGAAACAAAAATAATTAATCGATATTATTTTAATTACAATAATTTTTAGGCTTAAGTTATAGATTTTTAAGTCACAAAATAGAATTATTAATTTATTAGATTATTTTTTTTCTTTCAAAAAACATAGATTAGTAGTTCGTTACATACACGCCCTCAGTGGTATTCTTTCTTCAAATAAGTACGGACATCACTCACCTGAGGAAACCCAGTGAACTATTTCCTTTCCCATAAAGTTTATTATCTTTGCTAAACACAGGTGACACGCCCCCGGTATACCCTAATGATCTTTCTCTATTTTCGATTATTCTTCTTGTCATATAATGTATTCCTTTTTTTCTCATTTTTTTTTCAAATGTCTAGAACAGTTACACCTTGTTTGGCGTAGCATAGCCATATCTGACTCAAGCTCACCATTAAATTTCACCATAACTCACTCACATTTGTTACATACACTTTTGCATTCAAAACACCTTCCAAACATTGTGTATTGATTTGAAAAATTTTGTGTTATTACAAAAAAGGTTTTTACCCCCTTTTTTGTAATAAAAATTTTCTTTGCTCCTAATTTTATACTTTTAAAGGGATTTTACCGAGAATATAAATTTTTTATCTTAATGTGATAAAGAGATTGATGTGGTGTGTGCAAGAATATTTTACAATTACATTACGATATTCATAACTCAACGATTCCAAAATATACGGCTAAAATTATTACGTATTGAAACAAAAATGCCACCCTAAACCTATAATTGCAGAGCACTTAATCTGATTTTCAGTGTGTCCAAATATTTTATTTTATCCATTACCCTGTCAACAAAAACTTATTTTCAAACGCCTTTCGAAGACAAACAAAACCATACAAGAGCCAAAACACTCCTGTACTTGACAGTGAGGATGGTATATGGGGGAAGTAGCCCCAGAACCAGGCCTTCGCCCAGCATACCATCACTTCCAAAAACATTGTATTAGCTTTCATCTTTGAATATTAGATTATTTCAGAAATATTGAGGCTTTGAAATATGGTTTCAAGGATATGGAATATTTTTTCCTTTGGAACTGAAGGTTCCTTTCTTCTAGAAACTCGACTATTCTAATATTTGTTTATCAAAGTATTCTTCGAATTGCTTCTTCAGAAATACATCTTATTGAAATAGAAGTAGACGAGGCAATTTTTACAGCGCTCACCAAAGAATTATTCATAATTCTAGAATGATGTTCCTCTTGGTCGTTGAACTGTGTGTTCGGATTCAGTTCTTCCTTCTTCCAGGTTTATTTGTAATTTGCCTAAAATTTTCACATTTCTGAATAGTTTTTGTGCGTATCAGTTATTACATTTGTAATGGCGCACAAAAAAATTACCTTCTTTCGATTTTCAAAATTAGTCTAGGTTCTTAAGATAATTTTTACAAATAAAAATAATTTTTTCCTCCTAGAAATTAAATGTTGGTATTATAAGGAAACAGTGTTATACTGATAATATAACAAAAAAAAAAAATAATAAAGGCAGCAAATTTACAAATTTCATAGATTG
>BMAW01084808.1:29378-137692 GCA_019974015.1 Nephila pilipes | reverse complement strand
TTTTGAGCATTGGCACGGATTGCATTACCATAGTAGATTGTCAATTTATTTATGACAGCATCCGTTAGGCGACCCTTTCTACCAATTGTTTTCCCATCAGACAGCTTCTTTTTCCCCATTGAGGCTTTCAATATTCTCAAGTGGCTGCCCATTCACTTTTGAACCTGTCCAACGCACTCAATTTTATCAATTGTGATGCTGTCACCGTATGGCTTTTTTTCAACAATAGATAAAAATGTTTTTGAATCCCCATCTCCGATGTATTGTTGATATATTAAGCCATGTTTGCGTTCAGATCTGAGAAAAATTCTTTGCATTCCACTGACTTCCATTTGTCCAGCGGATCCGTAGTGGTTTTTTTTACAAAAATACTGGTGTTTAGCCAAATAAGAACTATATTTGGGCCCGAACTTTGGCCCCTTGTATGAGTTGCACCCTTTGCAATACGAAGACATGATTTCAATATCGAGGACTTTCCCACAATCAGCTCCAATCAGAGTGTACACCCCGATAAGAGATGTATGACCTCGTGTCTTCCATGTCCCATCACCACTAACTGCAATAGAATTCGCAGTGCCATCAATAATTTTTTCTTCTTTCGCAGCTTTTATCATTGATACATTTGCAAGAGCCTCACTCGCATCTGCTATCTTTTTATTTATTATGTCATATGCCTTCTGAGACACTGGCTTTGGCAAACACATAATGGAGCAAAATGTCTCGAGGGAGGATAATCCTTGGCCTATGTATCTCATCGCTAATACAGACCGTCTGTTAATTTCAGGTACATTTTTTTTGTCACCAATCATATCACAGGAATTGAATTTCTGCTGAACTCCACATTTTTTACAACTTATTAGGAATGTTGATGACAAACCTAGAGTGGATTTTTCACTCAATTTTATTTCCCCTTGGCACACAGTGCAATGCATATATTTTTCTAATTCAGAGAACATTAAATTAATATCTATTAATCTATATCCCAGAAATCTGTGAGAAACATCTTTTTCTAAAGATTGCGAAACACTATGTGCACAAGGTAACTTTTTTAGCAGATGTACTTTTGTTTGGCGCTGTATCTTCAAACACAATTCTGCCAGATTCAGACTTCGATTTTTTCATGTATTTATTACCTTGAAATCTTTTCTTTTTTGGTCTCTGTCCAGACGCTCGTTTTTTCACAAGATTATCCATATCAAAACACTTATTGCGATAGATATCTAATCACGAATAAATTTGACTGCGAAAGTAAGCGAAAGTAAATAAACAAACTCAGAAAAAGCAAAGTTAAAAGTTGAGTTGCTACACTCCTACTTATTCACAAATTTATTTTGATATTAAATATGACTCTTCTTCTAAAACTATTCAGCAAGAGAGAATAATGCTTAGAAAATTCTGACAGCTGTCAAAAGTGGGCGTGGCAGTGGCTTGTTTTGGTTTACTTTTCACCAGGATGGTTTAGTTTTTTCTCGATAACTCTGGAAGTTTTCGAAGTATCGTTATAATTTTGGTACCAAAATGTTCAGAACAAATGAGGCTCTAACATATATTTTTTTCAAAAAATCAAAAATTTTGAGGTTTAAGGGTCCTGAGACCCCTTAAAATACCCTTCAAGGGTGATACACTGATTATAGCGACCCTCCAACTTTTCGATAACATTTTTGTAGTACGATTTGTCCTTTGCTTCAAAATAGGCCTCAGTTTCGGCGATCACCTCTTCATTCGGCGAAAATTTTTTCACAGCGAGCATACTTTGAAATCTGAGAATAGGAAATAGTCACTGGGGGCCAGATCTGGAGAATAAGGTGGATGAGGAAGTAATTCGAAGCCCAATTCATGGATTTTTGCCATCGTTTTCACTGACTTGTGACACGGTGCATTGTTTTGTTGAAGCCGCACTTTTTTTTCCTTCATATGCGGCCGTTTTTCGGCGATTTCGTCCCTCAAACGGTCCAATAACGCTACGTAATAATCGCTGTTGATGGTCCTTCCTTTTTCAAGGTAGCCAATGAAAACTATTCCATGCGCATCCCAAAATACAGACGCCAAACCTTGCCAGCCGACTGTTGTGTTTTCCCACGCTTTGGAGCGGGTTCATCGTGTGCGGTCCACTCGGATGACTGTCGATTGGACTTCGGAGTGAAATGATGGAGCCATGTTTCATCCATTGTCACATATCGACGCAAAAACTCGGGTTTATTGCGCTTGATCATCTTCAAACACTGCTCCGAATCATCAACTCGTCGTTGTTTTTGGTCAAAAGTGAGTTCGCGCGGCACCCACTTTGCACAGAGCTTTCTCATACCCAAATATTCGTGAATAATATGATGTACACGTTCAGTTGATATCTAAAGAGTGTCTGCTATTTCATTCAATTTCAATTTATGGTCATTCAAAATCATTTTGTGGATGTTTTTATTGTTTTCGTCGGTAACAACCTCTTTTGGGCGTTCACCGTCTTCGGTGCTCATTTCACCACGTCTAAACTTAGCATATTAATCCTTGATAGTTGATTTTCCTGAGGCAGTGTCCGGAAACTCGGCATCAAGAAAGGTTTTTGCTTCAACTGTATTTTGTCCCTTCGAAAAGCAATATTTTATCAACACGCGAAATTCATTTTTATCCAATTTTCACAATAACAAAAGTTGCTTCACTCAAAATGCTATAATTCACAAACTAATGATTCGACAGCTGTCAAATTAACACACGCATCTTTTGAGGGTTAGGGCTATTTAAAAAACATATGGATTTAATTCTAGTAGCGCCATCTATGTGTCACGCCGGTGTTTTTCAATTGACCTGTTACTGCGCAATTAGACGTTTTCATGATTAATTAGTACACACACACATACAATGCGTGATTTAACAAATATAATCGCAACCAGTTTAATTTAAAGTTTTATATCTAAACCACAAACACTTACTGAATTGTCTTGCTTATTGCTAACATAACTACTTCAATAAACTCGAGTGGTGAATTTACAAAAATCTGCGCACTCAAGAAGTGTAATCTACTTAGAAGCATGTTCTGAATTTCTGTTGATTGCTTGATTTCCCTTCTAAAAAGTCATTTGTAATACTAATGATTAGTTTAATTAATTATCTTGAGTTTATAATATCGTACAGGTCTACATAAATAATCATTTCCTTACATTTAAATGCATCTCTTATAAACAATAATTTGCAATTTAATTCTAAATTTAGCAAGTGCAGTAATTAAAGTTAAAAATCTTAATATTTTAATTTGAATAGATATTACATTTAATTATCTATATTTTACTATCACAAGAGGATTTTATATTGGCTGCTGCTATTGAAAAATAATTTTTCTCAATTGGAATAGAACACCATCCTTTGATTAAGGCATAATATAAATGTTTGGTTTTCTAAGGTTCGGTCTACATGCGGAAAGATCCACATTCATCAAACAAATGTTATACCAACGTTGGATAGAATGAAACTAATTTCTGTAAATGTGTACTAAATATTGGTTAATATTTCGCTTAAAATGTGTTAAGAAATGAAACTTTTTTTTTAATATTTTGTGTTTCATAATAAGAAAAGAAGTAATTGTAATTCTATATCATTTTGTATTCCACCATGAAAAGGATTGTAAATTTGAATCAGATATCAATGATATGTTTCGCGTTCCAATTGAGGTATGATTTGCGTTCCAGAAAAACTGTAGAACACTCACTTCCATATTACTTTCAGTATCCATACAAAATTTAAAATTTATTGGTGGAAATAAGAAAATAAAATTCTCCTTTCTCAAAGATGCTTAGTTAAATAACGAGGACATAATCTGAATTTGCACCAAAGCAATAAGATTTATACACTTCTTGGGAATTCTGATTTCGAAACATAATTTAATGTAAAAATAACTTCCCTTATTTGCACTTTTTATATCAATGTTTTAACATGGGTCAAATTTCAGAGACGAAACATAGTATAGATATAATTCGATTTTGTAATGATGTTTTCACTCAATCGAAGCATTCCAATTTGTATGGAGTTTATATTATAATTATAAATATATGTCAATCACAGATTTCTTAAGCAAATATGCTCAAAAATTCTTTCAACTGTTATACTTAGCCCGGAAACATTTTTGGTTTTGGAGCTAAGTTTATTAAAACCTAATGTCCATTCTATGGGACATATTTATTTTACAAGAAGAGAAATAATTTACAATTTTATACCCTAAGATCAGGCACTCAATTTTATTGGGTGGTACAGTGTTGTCATCTATTTAGCAAAACTTGAAATTATTTTTAAGCATCCTTGTTCCACAAGCATTAAAAATCCCGATCAAGAAGAAATTAACCAGTGAAGGTATATAATAAGTCTGAATTTAATTTTATTATATTTTTGTATTTTTTTTTTAAATTAAAAATAGTTATTATACAATTTTAGATGTATGAATAATGAAATTATGTTGTATATTTAAACGGTAACACATGTTTTTACAAGACTAAGATCCGAAACCCATTATAATGGATTGGCCAAAAATTGTGCATTTTTTTTAATTTAGAAAAACAGTAGGATGTACTGTTTTGTATTAATTTTTTGATAATTTATCTCAAATTAGGGAAAATTGTTCAAAGAATATGATCTTGGAATTCCAGAGGTTAATGATGTAACCACATTTTATAGGGTTCTATACTGTCACATGAAGAAAAGTTCTTTACATTTTTTGAAAAAAATATATAACAGTATTTAATTGCGAAATTTAGTCAGATATGAATATATAATCGACTATGGATCCAAAAAATAATAAAGAGGAAACGGGGCAAGATTGGCAAAATTTTAATACATATATATATAAGTATATGATTACATTCAGCGTAATTAAATACATAAAGATATACAATTCAGAATTTTTTTTAAATTTTTAATCAAACAATTATGAAAACTTTAGTGTATTCAAATTATTTCCCACATTTTTTTAAAGTTTCTTAAATTCATACAAATATTGACTTTTTAAATGAATTTCAGTCAATTTCTCATGAGTGAACTGCACAATTCAGATTTTGTTTCGGTTTGAAATATCCGTATTTAAAACTTTACATTTCTTTTTCTCTCATACCTTACTTGAAACCAATCCTTAAAATACGGTAAATCTGATGTCGTGATTTTTTTTAAAAATCAATATTTAACAAAACCGTTACAGGTTTTATAAAATCACGAAACAGTTTACACAAAACAATCAAATTATCGAAACTTTATATTAATGAGGAAATGAACTTTTCAAATTTAAATACGTAACGGTTAAACAAAATATATTAAAAAAATTATAGAAAGGATTTTAAATATTTAAAACTTGATAAAATAGATATAAGAAATCTCACTTTTAATGTTTAGAATTCATTGAAACATATATAATACTGTTAATTGAATGATGCATTTTGAAATCAAAATACATCTTAATTTTTTATTTATTGTGAACTAAATACTTTAAAATTACAATTCAATGAAAAAATAATATATGAATCTAATGTTTTTCCACAAACTCAATTTGAATTTGCATATTTACTAGAATGTCAATAAAAATTATGTTGCAACTGATTGTGATTGCTTATTAACATGGCTTATAGAAACGACAAGACGGCTATCTGAGAAATTCCTCTTAATCTTAAACTTCGGTCAGGTGACGATGACGACAGATAAAACGGCCCGTTCTACTTTAAACTTCTCCTCCCCCCCCAAAAAAAAAAAAGTCAAATGTAGACTAAACTGCTCTACTAGAATTAAACTGCTCTAGATCGCGCTACATAGCGTGATTATAATGGCATCACGCTTCGCCCTCACAACTCAACGGATTCAATGTCGGCGAACATTTCGTGACCATTATCACTGAGCTACCACATGTGCATGACCATAATAAAACTGTTGTTAGCCACCCAAAGGCTATTGTTTTATGTGAATTTCAAAGGGAGTACCAGATCAATTTTCAATTTTTTTATCTTTTGCTTCCATTTTAATTACATTTAGCTTGAATGTATTTTATTTCATAATGCATGTTTTTTTTTACATGTAACAGATAAATTTTTCAATTTATTAATTAATCGTTTGCTTTAAATTTAATTACATTTAGCTTAAATATATTCAATTTATTAATTTGTTGTTTTCCTTAATTTTAATATCGGATAAGTTTACTATTGTACATTTCGCGATATTACAGCGTTTACTTTAATTCTTATAAAATTATTCGTTTACCTTAAATCGTGAATTCTTATAATAATCATAAGAACAACGCACACTGGGAGGCTAAATCTGTTCGCTGCAAAACTTTGCATAGAACTTTTTAAATGTATCGAAACTAATTTCGTCATTCTTATTTTAATTATAAATTAAAGTTTCATTCAGTATCATTACACATATATTTATTTCTTCACTGTTTATTAAAAATTCGTTTCATCGTTCTTTCGTTCTAAAGTAATTTTTTCTTTAATAGCCTACACTTCAATTCTCTTTCTTTCTATTTCTGAATATTCTGCTATAATCCCTCCAAGCATCAAAAGGCTTGAATTGTTTATTAAATAAAATACAATTCTCTTCTTGCAAATGCTATTATGGAACTTATGTTAAAACACTAAATTTTCAAAATGCATCGATCGTTGCAATTGTCACTCGACTTCAATTCATTGATGTTTACTTTGAAAACTTTCTTCAAATAATTTAATAAGGATACTCATTCTCTTTCTCAGTTACGCGGCTTATCATAAGTTAGCGCAGCCTGGTAAAAACAAGAAGCTTCTCTACCTCGTCATTTAAAGTACTGATATCAGATAGGGTTTTTCGCTAATTTAAAAAATTCATAAAATGCAGTTTCATAGTAAACTTATGTCGTCTTTGTTCGCTTGAATTAAATTTTCGTAACAATTCTCCCCAATTGTGTTTGAGTAGACATTATAAAACAAGGGTGTCCAAACTTTTGCAGGTCATACGACAAATTTTTGACTGACAAATTCAAATGCGCCATAGAACTCCTGTACACTGGTCATGGTTACGGGTTGGTAAATAGTCATAAGGATAGAATCTGCTCCACTTTGGGGAGGAAAAGTAATAAATTAATTTCGCAATTTAATTAATTATTTTACTCCAGTTTGAAGAAGCTTCATGAGTGTCTCGTTTGGTGAAAGATATCTCTATACCACATTTGTCATCACCGAGAGAAAGATGAGTTAACAACAAGGATTTCTCTGTTTCTTCCCCTTCCTAGAAAGAACCATGGCCCTTGCATACATTAAAAAAACCTTTTTAGTTGAAGTATGTGCATCATCACTGATGTTTTTTCAAATGATTTAATTATTTTATGTACAACAAGATCAATCGTAGCACATAAATAATTACTTGACACATTTATGAAACTATCAGAATTAATTGAAGTATGTTAATCTTAATATTTGAATATTTGGCGTTAAATTTTATACCGGAAGCACACACACAGATAAGAACTCTTCAAAATTGAACCAGTCATTTTGCTTTTAGGAACTCACAAAGAACTTTCTGAAGGGCAACTTGTAAACTTCTAATGCGCCATGTTTTCACCAACCCTGCTGTAAGAAGATCGTTATAACAATTATATACTGTCAATTAAAAACTCTTAAAAATTTGGCATATTTTTCGACCCAAAAAATAATTTTAACACAGCAACCATTAGTATAGAGATGTTGAAACTACGTGTTTCTTCTCTTTTTGTCAAGAGTCATAAGCCATTCATCTTTCTATGTTTCTGGTTACTTTCAACAAAATTCGCACTTTATTTAGGTCGTACTTACAAAACCAGTTATACGTTTTCAATTGGATATCTCTCAAACTCCAAGGGAAGCATGCCGAGGACATTTTTCACTTTTTGTCACCTCACTACGCCATGAGATGCAAAATCTACTTACACCTCCTCGATATAAAACGATGTGTTGGAATAACCATTTTCTAATTGAAAATAATATGAATTCCTTTTGCTCACCTGCATTATCATTAATTATAAACGTGTAGTTACCAAAAAAATACAACAGAAGAGATATCGAAGTTTTTGCCTTGCCGATCTGAAAGCTATATCATGGAGATCTGTCGACAGTTCTCTTCCTCTTCTCCTCGACCAGTCCAGATGTTCTTATTTATATTGTTGCTACTTTTCTCGAAAGATATTCTCATGCACACTACTAACGTAAATGGCAAATAAATAATATTTTAAGACTTAAAAAGTCCAGGACTTAATCTTCTGATCGAAGTCAGTTGAAGAGTAGTACATATATGCGTCTACTTAATCCTTCAGGTTTAATTTTCGTAAATGAAAATTATGTTATTGTCCACTTCAATATATCTTATCGTTCGCTTTAGTTTTAATATTCAATTGAATAATTTACAGATTGTTACAGAAAAAAGTAAGTATCTAAGTGGCTAATTATAATATCAACAAAATTTAGCATTATATAATTTTATTTATTTCGGATGAAATTTAAAAGAAATGTAACGATGAATGATTTCATTTGTTGAAATATAACTTTCGATTTTGTAACATTTTATGGCCAATTGTTTCAATTTTCTCGAGTAACAAGCGGTGTTGCATTGAATGAGAAAATATTAGTCATAAAATACATATTAAACTGTAGCACATGTAATCGGCTACAAAAATGATAGCGCTGTCGGTTACTTCATATCACGGTCTTTGCTTCGTGTCAGAGTCCCCGGTTTAATTAACGATTTTTATAAACGTCTTATAAAATGATAATAATAAGAATAAAAATCGTTTCACTTAATCATACGTTGCGACGTACGTGAATGTTAAGAGTGCGAAAAAAATTAGGATTAATTTAATAAAAGATTCAAAAGAAAGAAAATATTTATCTGTACGGAATATTTTAGTCAATTAATAAGTAAACAATCACGTAAATAACGAAATGGAGAAATGTCTGGAAATTCGAACATTATGCATTTGTATTCATATATGAACATTGCCTTTAAGAAATTTGGGTTATTTTTTTGTAGGGAATAAGTGAACTTAACTTTTGCCGTAGCAACGCTTTCATCATTCTTATATTGATGTGGCAGTGATAGCCTAGTTATCATGGTCACGGAATTTTGCGGGATGTGTTTCAAGAGTTTGTGGGTTCGAGTCTTGATATCATTAAAGACCCGTTGTGCAGCCAGGACTCATTCACGTTAAATCAGTCCAGACTGAAAGGCCTCCCGTAGGCTCGGTGCCATCTCAAATGTTGTCCTCGTCAATTGACAAGGGTTTAAAATTACCAGATCATTTGTAATAGCCTTCGTGATGATTCTAGAACTACGTAAATAATACTGATCAATGAATCATACATTTATACCTTGATCTACTCGAAAAATCACATACTGTACCCCAAAGAACAATTGTAAAATACAGCTGGAACATGAGAAGTATTGATATCAGAAAATATATGAAATACCCATCACTCAAGTCCTTCATCAAGAAACTATCCAAAACATTTTTCTACAAAAATGAAACACTCACCAATAGAACAATTCAATCAATAGGAAAATACATTCCCCTCAAAAATAACCAATAACTCCATCAGTCAAGTAAAATTTTACTTCATTAATAAATTCCCTTTTTTAATTACCATTTTTCATCATATTGCACTCAAAAAGTCATTGAATTTGTAAAACTCCATCCACCACAGATAACAGTCATCCGTAAGGACGAATAGAAATTCACCCTCTCGACACCAAGAGAGAAACTCCTAAACCTACGAAACTACTACACTGGATATACAAGCAAGATATTGCTACCAATCTACTGATTCTAAATTTTAATATCTCTTTCAAAAAAAATTGATAATTAATTTCAATCATTATTTTTTTTCTTTAAATTCTACAAAACTAATCATTTATATGTATTTAAATTTAGCACGTTAAAAAAATTAAAAATAATAGGAAAATCTTTGATTGTTCATTAAATTTTAAAAACTCAAATCTACATTTAGTTAATCATACTTTATTAAATTTAATTTAATTTAATTAATTACGTAGTTAACTTAAATCTCAAACTCAAATTTAATTTACCAAAATTATTTCACTATTGTTCGTTAATTTTGAAATAAAAATTTTAAACCACAATTAATTTTTTAACTCCCGGACAAGTGCATTAAAGAATGTTCTGTCTCATCATAAAACAATATCTATTTCTGTTTAAGGCCCGAGAGAATTATGCACTCCAATAACTCCAGAATTTCGCAACTGCTACGTGTTAGTGTTCCAGTTTTAAATACCCGATTGTCATAAACGTGTTATATAAAGATAATAATAAGTTGAGAATCGTTTAATTTTATCATAAGTTGCAGCGTACGTAAATGTTAAGACACTTTGGGAAATATTAGAATTATTAAAGAAATAACATTTGGACCAGTCAAGGACTTATGAATCGTAGTTTTTGTTGAATTCGTAGTTTGGGGTATTGATGCTTTAAAAGACTCGCAATGTAGCCAGAGCTGATTCACGTTCATTCATCCACTGGCGAGGTATCATCTCAGTTGCCGTCCTCTTAACTTGACCGAGGTTTAAAATTAAGATGTCTTTTACTAATATCCCTCGAGATGCTTCTAGAACGACGTTAATAAATTTAATCAATAAATCTAATATTTAAATGGGATTAAAAATAGCTTCAAAACACCTATTTAACCTTCGTTCTTTGATAGATTTAATTATATAAGATGTCGAATTTAATTTTCAACAAATATTTCACAACATTATACATTAAATCCGGAGCTTTTTGAAGAAAATTATTTAAATTCTATAAAGGACAATTTCGAATGCAATATTTATGTGGAATGAGTAGAAAGCATAAAGTTAAATATAACAGAATATTTATGACATTGTCCTATATATGCTTAATTTAAATTTCAAAGATAACATGTGAATTGTTCGTGACAGTAATATGCAAAATGTAACGTCATTGGCTGAAAAAAATTATATTTTTATTGCGCCAGCAATAAAATAGTAACAAGGATTTAGGTGAAAAAATGATACAATACGGACAGCGAAGCTAAGAATCGGGATCTTATATTTGTATGAAAATTGTAGCCGGGATTTGCAAGAAAATTTGCCAAAATTTAAATATTTTGTCTTATTGACTAAGTCATGATCAATGATGTTTCATATTTTTCTTTATATATATTTTTTCTCAGATTATTCATAGGTATGATCCACAAATACACTTTACATCACTTTTATTCTTTTTTTTCCCCGTTAAATTAACCTTTTGTTTTCAATTCAGATTCTTACTCTTCTATGTAATGAAGTCTTAGAAAAGATAAATTATTCAGTTGTAGTCTTCGCAATGAAACAAATTCAGAATTAAACTTAAAGATATAAATAAACACAGGATAATAAATTTGTGCTAAATGTAATTTAAAATTCTTAAATTTAATGGTTAATTTAATGAAATAATGTACTCGAATATTTTACTTTAATCTCTTAAAAAGAAAATAATAACAAATCTGCAAATTCATTAAAACTGAGGAATGATTGTTTATTATCGTCACAGTTATTAAAAATACTTAAGCTATAACCTTCAAAGCCCTATAAAGTCGAACCTCGGATAAGAGAAAAAGCACGTTTACGGATTATTTGATGTTTGGCTTGATTTGATATTTCTAACGTCGTACTAAAAGCAACACGAGGGCTATTGGCTACGGATCTCGTAATTTTGAACATCGGTCAAGTGACGAAGATGACACCAGAGCTGTCATCCCCCTCGCATAACTTCCACAGCCCTCCAACTTGAGAACTTGGGGCCACGACAGATTTAACGTGCATCAGTCCGCACTACGTCTTTGGGGGGTCAAGGATCGAACCCGCGACTGAACGAAAATCGCCGGCCCCGAGTCTTAAACTAGCGTATTACTTGAGTGTTGATTTGAAAATATTTTCCAGACGAAACTAAAGTGAGTATTTTAATGCCTGTCGGGTTTCACGCGTATCAGCTCCAATATACTTTGAGTTTTCAGTGGATTTGTAGCTCGAGACTCTAAATCCTTTTAAACTTCATTGTGCACCAGATGGCGAATATGACCGCTATGCTACTGAAGCCTTGTATAAAATGCTTAAGTAACTTAATAAGAAGAATTATGCACTAGTAAATGCAGGGCAGCTGGTTTCGATCTCACTAGCTCAGAAACCTTCACGCAGAGGAATGGACCCTTCATAGACCTTGACTAAAATCCGTTTCCAGATTATCGTGTGAAAATTAAGAAACAGCATATTGTCTCTTTTTTTCATTTCATAACGTTTCATATATAATGCACATTTGTAAAAGCTCATAAAATCAGTATTGAATAAAAAGAAATCTAACAATTTTATATCCCAATGACATTTTTTTTTCATAATGCATTACTCGAGAATTCTACGCATTGCTGTACAAAAACGTATGAATTTTAATACATTGTAATTATACTATCTCATTTTTCTCGCTGTAATTATACTAACTCTATTTATACTTTCTTAAGAAATTTAAATTAACAAATAAAAATTTCAGTTGTCAATATTTACTGTGAGACATTATTTACGAATGAATTTCTTAGGCCCTGCGATATAAATATAAAATTTACCTGATACAAACTGTACACAGGTTTTAATAATTAAAAAGGAATTAATACGTTACCGAAACAGAACATATATATCTAGCACAAAATTTAAAATTACACATTAATACTTAGAAACTTGATAAGATAAAATTAATTATTTCAACCGGGTCTTAATAGTTTTTTTTTAAATATACTTGAATTTACACTAAAAGCAAATGTAACACATTGTAATATTTTTACAAATTTTATTAAGACCACGAGACATATAAAGTACACTAAATTATATTAAAACCAACACACAAGGATAATTTGTTTCACAGAGACGTTTTAAGAGCTGCAAGCATAAAAAACAATAGGTAAATGTTCAGTTTAAAATATATATATCAAGTTATTTGTAAAAACAAATAAAATTATTTAAAATCATTGTAAAAAGAAAATTTGAAAATTCAATAATCATTATCATTTTCGTTAAGTGATTTCCTCCGAATATTTTATTTCCAATGTCTAACATAATTACAGATATTTAAGAATTAATATGCATAAAACACGCATCCTTTGTCAAATTTTCCTTGAAAAGATTTTACTTGGAATTATTGGAAAGAGGAATTTCGGAAGTCAGTCATAGGTGATTTCACGGAAAATTTGTTAAAGAATAATACGAGTAAAATTATAGTACTTCACATTTAATTATTTGTTAAATCAAAGTTTTAATAACCAAAAAAGAGAAATCCGAGGTCCGAAAAAAATTGCGTTTTGTGGAATACAAGTACTTGGACTCAATGCTAATGTTGCTATACATTTCAACACTGAATGAAATTTGTCATTTTTGTACGAAAATAGTTATTTTAGAACTATATCACAATAGATCAATTCATTCATTTATCAAGTTATGACGTGTACGAAGGTGTTTTAGAAGACTACTTCTCTTTGTAAATACAAACCCACATATACGACAAGTTTTATCATGCCCTAACATATGATTCTCGAGACAGATCTTTAGCCAAAACGATTGGGGGCATTTTTTACATTTAAAACTCTTTCCTAATTTATGAACTTTACGAAGGTGTGCACTAATATAACGTTTTATTTTAAATCTTTTACCACATATATAACATCTTAAGTCTTCAGGTGTCAAATCTCTTAAGTTATTAATATTTAGTGAATCACTTGAGTCAATAGTATCTTCTAATCTGCTTTGAATTGAATAAATGGGATACGGCGGAAAGTTATAAAAATTCTTATCAGGAGCAAATGAAAATGTAACTGAAGGTAAGGAATGCTCACTTTTTGAAATACTTTGTTCACTTCTACTGCATTCCCCAAATTCTGCATGTTCCTGGAAATTTGAATCCAAAAATCGTTCGATTCCTGACGCATCAAAATGATTATTGCATAATGCATTATCAATGCTATAATCCGCGATACAATCGCTTGGGGTTTCAGATATTTCTTGAAACAGTTCATTTAAACTTTTGTCTTGGCCACTTGTTAAAAGATTATTCCTCGTTTCAAATATCGTATCTATATGTCTCCCAGTAAACGCATCCGCACACGAAACCTGACACTCAAAATCATTCGGAAGTCTATTCCTTTCCAAGTACCGATATTCTTCAAAATATTCGCCAGTAGTTATCCAACAAAGATGGTTTATAAAAGCATCGTCGTTTTCGAATGTGATTTTGCATGCTTTACAGAAAATGCTGTTCATGATTAATCAACACAATGCGAGATTTATCAAATATAGTCGTTTGCAGTTTAATTTTAACTTTTTTATCTAATTCACACAAACTATACTGATTCTTCTTGCTTAAGGTAAGTAAAACTACTTCAATCAATTCGAATGTAGAATTGACAAAACTCTGCGTACTCGCGAAGTGTATTCTACCAGGAAGTATGACGTTGGCTGTTCTGAGATTATGTTGATTGCTTGAATTTTCCTTCAAACTATCATTTGTAATGCTTGTGAGTAGTTTAATCAATTCTCTTGAGTTTATTATATTGTACAGGCCCTTCGTGAATAATCTTTGCTTTGCTTCAAAAAGATCATCTTTCATGAACAATTAATTTAATTTAATAGAAAATTTAGTAAACGTAGTAATTAATCTTTATATATCTTATATGCAAAATGCATTTATTTTAATTTGAAAACATTTTATATTTGATTCTAAAAAATTAAATATCAGGACCATTATTTAAATTAGTAGTAGATATTAAAAATAATTTTTCTCTCAATTGTAATTTAAAGTCATCTTTTGATTAAAGCATTATTTAATTCTTCTTCACTGTTAAAGATTTGACTATATGCTGAGAGAACCATATTTATCAAACTAATATTATACCGATGACGGATAGTAGAATGTAAATTTCTTTAAATGTGTTTTTAATATAGATTAGTATTTTCATTAAAATTTGTTATGTTAGAAATTAAACTTTCTTTTAATCTTTTGAATTTAATAATGAATAGTATTCCATATTGGAAAGGAATGGAAATTCGAATCAGATGACACTGGTATATGATTCACGTTTTTCCAGAAAAAAAATCAGTTGAACCTTTCCATAAGATACTTTATAAATGTGTTTGTTTTAGAATCCATACAAAAGTTAAAGATTATTCTTGAAAATATGTAATTAAATTTCTTCTTTTGAAAAAGTGGTTAGTAGAATGACAAGATCGTAATCTGAAATGGCACCACAAGAATAAGCTCTACACACTTCTCAGATGTTCAGATTTCAAAACATAATTTAATGTAGAGATAATTTCTCCTGTTGCACTTACCCTGCAGTGCAAAAATTAAGTTTGAAGTCGAAAAATTAGTATATTAGCAGAACGAAGTAATAGAACGTACTCCGAGTCTAATTGGTAGAATAACTACGAAGATACGGTATCACACATGTGCAGACAGAGGAAATTCGAAGTGTGACAAAGTGTGGCGCTGAGGAGCTCAGGATTGCTCAGAATATGGTTTCACGACTTTGGAAATATTTTCAAATTACAAAAACAACTATACAAAGGTTAAGCGGTGGTCGTCTGCAGGCAATCATGCCAGGGGACGATCATTATATTGCCTTACAGTCTAGAAGGAACAAGAGGAAAACAGGGGGAGAAATCGCCAGACGCACGGCACAGACGATGGACAACCGTATCACCATTTACCTTGGCCAGGATACAAAACAGTGGTGATCTGCTTGCTCGACAACCTGTAAGGTATGTTCCTATAACGCCTGCTCATCGATTTCTGAGTTATCGGAAACACTAGAAATGGACAGATAATCAATAGGTCGAGCACTTCTTATGGATGAGAGCAGGATTGGTTTTAGTTATGATTCTGGACGCATATGTTACATGTCTGGAGACAATTGGGAGCCCGCAATAAACCCTCCAACATCATCGAATGAGACCGATTTGGTGTTTTCTACATGATGCTTTGTTGCCTGTGCCCACCATTACATCTTCGATTAAGATTCAGTCACTCGGGGCCACTATCTGAACGAGATTCTCCTACAATATGTGCGTCTTTTTGGAGACATTATGGTTCCGCAGTTCCTTTTCCTGGACAGTAAAACGCCGGTTCATCGCACAGCAGATGTCGAAGCGTTATTGGATTTTGAGGATATTGAATGCAGGGGTTGGCTGGCAAGATCTTCGAATTTAAATGCCATCGCTCATTTATGGGACTTTCTTTGGAAACGCTTGACAGTTTATTGCCAGTAAAGATTACGAATCTGCAATTATAGATAAAAGACTAATGGGCTGTATTGCCATAACAATTCATGGGCAAATTCATACTCAGCATGGTCAAACGGTGTGAAACATGCATTGTAGTCAGAGGAGATCATATCCTGTATTAAAGCCTAGATGTCTCTGGCTGGACATCTGTCACATGGATGTTCCGACCTTCAGCCGCAATGTGCTCTATACTGTATTTTAAATAAAGTAACTTTTGAACATTTTAATTTCTTTTTGGTGAGGTAAGTTTTGCTTATATTATTCGTTTTTGATCTTATGGTATTATTTGTGTTCATTTGGAAAGCTTTTGCATACAACGTTATATTGAAAAGCCGTCTCCTCTTTAATATTAATACGCCCATGTATCAATGTTTTAACATGGAAGAAATTTCACATAGGAAACATATATATCAGTATTGAAATAATTGGTCTTTGATGTAACGCTTTCCCTGAATCGCGAATTCCGTTTCATATTGATGACTTCCACATTGAGTGCATGGAGTTCATATCGTAATTATAAATATATATATATTACATGGAAGTTACGGATATAATAAGCAAATCTATTTAAATATTCTTTTCGGCAGGTGTATATTTATAAAATATACGTTTTAAGATTTGAAGCTTAAAAAAACAAAAAGATTCTACTCTTCTGCCGGAATATATATAAGATTTCATATGTATAAAATGTCTGTTTATTCTTTGAAAAAATTGGATAACTGTAATACATTACTAAATTTACTCAGGTATGGATATGTCAGCATTTATAATCGAAGAGTCATTAATAAAGTTATTTATATTCAAAAGAATAATTATTTAAAATTTTAATGAATTCAAAATATTTCTATATATTTTAATGTTTCTTCTGTTTGTACAAATTTTAATATTTAAATTAATCTTGAACAATATCATGTAATTGAATTGTATGATCATGATTTTTTTGCGATTTATTTGAAACATCTGTATTGAAAGTTTTATCTCAATATGCTTTTGAAAGTTTGTATAGTGTTTGTTTTAACGACAAAGGGGAAAGTTTTTTTCTAATATGACCTCTTTAAACATTAAAAAAACAGTAAATCTAATATCACACATTTTTTTAAAAAAAATATTTATCTAAATCTCTATTGCATTTATAAAATCAAAAAACAGTTTAGATAAAACAATTGAAAGATATTATAGTAATTTATATTGATAAGAAAATGAATTTTTGAATTTTAAATAAGTAACGATTGTATACGAAAAATATTTTGAAAAAAAGTTTTAAATAACGATAATCATTTGCTCTTTGAGTTACTCAACTTTTGTATTATTTAAGATCATTTTTTCTCTAATCAGTAACAGATTGACATTTTTTTTGGCAAATGTATCTTGATGAAAAGTGTCTTCACATATTTTTACAGGGCTATCACCGGAAATTAGAGCAGCCCTGTAAAAGCAACAAGTACTTTACTTTGTCTTTTAAGATATTGGTATCTCTGGTAGATTGATGCACTAAGAAAGAAAACATCTTATAAATTGCAGTCTTTCGTGAACTTATGCCGTGTTATTGTTTGCCTGAATTGAGCTGAACAGTTTTCGCTTGGGCATTGTAAGACAAGTGTTGGTAATCTTCTGGATGTCGTATGGCAAGTTTTTGGTAGACTAATTTAGATCCTCTATATAATTCGAGCTAAATTAATTAATTTAAGCCAAATTGATGAATGGTTGGTGTGTTAGTTTTCATTCACGAAGTACTGGAATAAACAAGAGGTCTATTAGTAACAGGTTTCGTAATTCGAACCTAGGTAAAGTGACAAGGACAATACCTTAGCTCTCCTAAATTCTACACCATGTTAATGTGAGGAATTTAAGCCACAACATATTTAACATGTATCTACTCACTATCACGGAGGGTCTTTAGTGGCATCAAGGCTCGAATCTACGACTCGATGAAAATTGCCGGCCGCAAGTTCTCTACCATAACTACTACGCAACTGCGGACTCCATTTTAAAAAAGCACCCATCCTCATAGTCATAAATGGTCTCTTGAACGAGAATAACAAACAAAAAAATAACGCATCAAGAAGGATTTACACAATTGTAATGAAATTTCGTATGCTGAGACTTCTTTGGCCAGCCAGATATCACTCGAATCGAGCATGCCTAGTATAGTATACACGCACAACGAATAAAGTTTCGGAATCAATCCTCGATTCGTCGGTGTACATCACCCACTCAGAGGGCTACGAAAATTTTTTTAAGAAAAATAAATTGTTTTCCTGAATGAACAGCTCTCAGCGAAATATTTGATTTGAATGTGATGTTATTAACCAGGGGTGAAAAAAGTTAAAATTATGCTGCTTCCAAATTGGATGTTTCAGAAAATGAAATTTTTGGGTAAGATGAATAGGAGAAAACCTGCGATCACCTGCAAAGTAGCAGTTGGAGACGTCCTATAATCCTTAGTAATTTTTATAAAGTAAATTCTCTAAATGGATTTTAACTTGGTAAATTCAGAGGAGTTTAGATCCCCACCCCAAAATGTCACATAAAAACAATAATAGGATCTATAACGGATAAATACCTTAGTTTATAATTTTTTGAATTGAAATCAGCGAAGGAAGCAATACTAAAATTTAATAAGAGATTATAAATGTTTTCTTTAAATTAGTTTATTTGGGGCCTCCAGGAGAACCGGCAGTCAATCAGATTCCTTAAATATTTATAAAATTTACAAATTTTAATGCAGTATCTTTTTTACTTGAAAATATATAATATGTTTCAACTGATGACGGTTACCAACACGAAATCCCTTCTTAGGGATTGATGGGCAGCTAAATTCAACAGAAGCGGTTATCTCACCCAAAAACTTCAACCTTAGCCATGTGGCGGCTTCCTACTTCATTTTTTAACATCATTTTTGACTGCGGAGCTGTAAGTCGATTTAAAGAAAAGGAAGGAATGATCTTTTCTCGACACACTTGCTTTGCAGATTCCAGACCTGTGAAGGTCACGTTTTAAAGTTATGCTTGTTAAGTTTAAAATAAACTAATTGTTATTTGCCTCTGGCTCTCTTACTTTTTGCCTATTACAGTTGTCTATCTAGCCTACACCTTCTGAAAGGATATAATGGGGAACAGTTGGTTTCATTAACTCCCCTTCCCCATAGCCATGGGAAATGCTCAGGAAAAAGACTAATTTAAATATTGGAGTTATGCTCTAGGTCTCTTCTAGAATTTCCGAAGGAAATAACCGTTAGATAATCAATAAAATCTTGAATTAAAAAGGTTTTGAAAATAATACCCAAGTTAGAATTTAAATATAAATTCCACAGAGCGGGTGCAAGTACTAACCTTACGAATTTATTAGATACCTTTCTGTAAAATTAGCATTAGAAAAAGTAATTCATCGATTTATAAGTAAAATAAATAAACTTTTTCAAACAAATTAAAAAATTTAGATTTCTAAGAATTTTAATAAAAATAGACCAATTTATATTGTAGAAACGCCATTGATATTGATAAAAGTAATAGCAACATGTTTTGTAGATCTTTTACGTGTGATATGCGAACCAGATGGAAAATTACGTCATCAAAGCTGAAAGTTTCTTTAAACCCAAATCGAAGTGGATTAATAACAGCTTTGATGTAATCGGATATATGATTCATTCACAAAAATACGCTCGACAATTTTCCCTATGGTTGGTAACAAATTGATCTAACTATATGATTTAATAGATGATGGGTTTTACCAGGTCTAAGGATGAGTTTCACTTTACTATCTTGAAAATTATTAGAGAAATAGGAAAATTACATACAAAGATTGATAAATTTCACTGCAAAGTTAGAAAAATTAGATAAGTTTTTTTTTTAATTAGATAAATTCGTATTTCTGCTCAGGGGAATAATCAGACGAATCAGGAATTATTACCTCAAGATGCCAAGAGTTCAGGGATTTGCCAAAATCAATTCTGAACTTTAGGCCAAAGTTTTGATTTTTGGGGGTGCAGAAATGCTCCCACGCCTCGTTTTTAGTCTCAGGAATTTTCTTTTTTTTTATCAAGATTTTTCTTTTCTGCATTGTAATTTTAGTTTATCAATTTCTCAACGTGAAAACTTTTTTTGATAAGAAAAAATATTTTAACCTTAAGAGCATTATGCTCATTCATGAAAATTTCTAAATTATTGTGTCCAATACGAGAAAGCTGGAAAAGCAGGAACCCGTCGATTATGAAAGGATTTGAAAGCGGAAGACAGTACTGTCGAAATCAAAAAAAATTGTAAATTTCTCCAGCTGATCAGAATTTCAAACTAATTCACCTGTTTGATTAAGCTTGGGGTAGGGTTTCTTAAATTTATTCAGAAATTTATTGATACTGTATTTAGTTTTAAAGTAAAGTTTTAAAGTATTTGAATCACGTCGCAGATGTTCACCTACAAACCGGTGACCGCTCAGAGATTTCCTTTCCAGAACTTCCCACCAAATAAAGAATGCTATTAGAAATCAAAGAAGTATCTCGGTTCCCCGTATCTGAATGAGTCACAATTTTAGGACCCAAATTCTGGTACATTTAAGAAATTTAGTTTATGCTATGAGGTAAAATCCATCAAATGATGCCTCCGGTTATTAATAAAGTCATAAACCCGGATAGAAGTCCTCGCACAGAAGTCTCTCTATTAAATATTAATCGCAATTAATTTTAACACATCGATCAGTAACTCCCGAGACTAACCCAGAGATGGCGCTCGTAGTAAACCAGTAACCAGGTCTTTCTAGAGTACTAACCTTTGCTTGAAACGTGTCAAAATTTTAAGTCGATCGGACCAGGAAAAAGGTTTTTTGAAGTGAAGTGAAAAAGGTTTTTTCCAAGTGGGTGCCGCGATTGCTTTCGATGGAACAAAAACAGCAACGAGTCGATGATTCAGAAAGCTGTTTATCGCTATTTACTCGCAACAAAAAAGATTTCTTGCGAAAAAAAAGAAAAAAAAAATTTTTTGGAAAAAAAAAAAAAAAAGATTTGGAAAAGCGTTGGAACGATTGTATCACCCTAAAAGGTGATTAACAAAAGGTTTTATGTTGATGAATAAAAAAAATTTTTGCAAAAAAAATGTTTTCAATGTTAGACTCGGGAGATATTGATCGATGTGTTACAAGAAGAAAGTTACCTTTAACAAAAAACGTCAGTAAAACTCCTATCGAATAATCGGTTTTATTGAGGAATTCAGGGTAAATTAATTAATTAAAAAAAACAAAGAGATATTTAATTTTAAACAGAAATATTGAGTTGAACCAGCCGGTGAGCTTAAAGGATTATTAAAGTAGAAGTACGGCTTTTGGATAAAAGCAAAAGGTCGGATGCAAGTTTACAGAAGCTACCACAAAACCTAGAGATGCGCAGTCTGAAAATGATCAACTTTCAATTGCAAATATTTATTTTCTTTAAATCATGGGTGCAAAACGAATCAAGACGACTAATGACTGAAGTCAATGTGGGAAAAAATGAGAACATATTACAGAATAAAAAATCCATATAACTGAAAAAAACTTATTTTTCATTATAGGACAGATCTTGTCTCTGCACCCGTGATTAGAATCATGACCAGTTCCAAAACGCAGATTATTGACTAAATAGTTTTACTCACAATGGCTTTTGATGTGTCCAAATCCTATACATTCAATACACCGAATGACATTTATAAATAAGGTGTAAACACGTGCAGATGTAGATGAGATAAATCTTTTTACTGTAGCATGAATTAGAATATATTGATATCACCCAAAGTGAATCTCGTTTGGCTATTAATCTGTAAATTGTTAATGTTAAATATTGCAAAATATTTCATTCTTTTGAATTAAAGTCTCTTTTAGAAAATCGAAGATATATGACGCATCAACTGCCAACAAAATAAATAGTAGCTACCTAGCCTCAGGCCTCAAAATATTATAATTTTTCAGGAATTCAAGGAGTCCTATTGGAGGTCGGAGAATCACGAACTTTAGGGGTCTAGATTGTTGACGAGAAAGAGCCGAAGTAGATGAAGATGTTGCAAAGACCTGCGAATATGTCGTTTTGATGGAGGAAATCACCGTTTTAAAAGCTTCCTTAATCATTTGAGTATGAGTATATTCTCTATTTGTCCCCTATAGGCTTTATATATTATTTTAATTTTTCCTTTAAGGTTAATAGTAAGTACATCGAATCTTCTCAGAGCTTCTGAATCCATTTAGTTCAGCGTTATTTCTCTCAAGCTCTAAAAAATGGTTAGAATATTCATTCAGATTAATTCTGCAGTTGTTTTCTTTCCCAGAATATGAAACATATGTTTCATGATTACTTCTATCTTTAAGCAAAATGTCACTGAATATATTGAAAAAAAGGAAATAATGTAACTATATATTTCATCTCTTTTACTTTTAATTTTTCTATCTCCAAAGTTACGAAATAATGTTCTAAAATTAATTTGCTTTTCATGTAGAAATTTATATACCCCGGTTGTCAACAAGAATAAGCTCGAAGAGTTACCCGATTTCAAAACAATTCCTCAGAAGATTTTATGTATCTTTATTTCAAAATACAATGACTAACAGTCTTATATTTAGTTAACATCAAAAGTGATAAGATACTTATGAGAAAAAATCTAACAAATGAAAGAGGGTGGATTTCTCGCAGAAAAAAATGTCTGTGCGAAAAAACTAGTGATGCTCGAACACGAGTACACAGAAAATGGCCGGAAACACCAGCAGTGGCGGCGGTAAAGAAAAATAAACTTTACCAAAGCAAGAGAAAGTACACTCAACGACCGCATTGTTCAATAGCTGAGTGGAGTGGGAGGGCTATTGGTAACGGATCTCGTAACTTTGAACCTCGGTCAAGTGACGAGGATGACATTTGAGCTGGCAGCTCCTTCCCTTAACTTCCTCAATATTCCAACAGAACTTCGGACCTCGAAAGACTTAACGTGCTACACGCCGTTACAACAGACCCGGCTACACGGCGGGGTTTTAGTGACGTCAAGGCTCGAACCCATGAATCGACGAAAACCGCCTTTGACGAGTCCGCAATGATACCACTAGGCTACAGCAGCCGCAGAAAATATTCTAAGTACTCTTTGATCCCAAATTTGATTTAATATATATTCATTTGCTATAAGATATTCTAAAGTAACCTTAAAGAATCAAACATCAAATAACATTAAGCTCACACGACCCATATTTCCTCTTATTTTTGCTACTATAGCATGGCAAAGGGTTTTATGATATTATATTACAGATTAGCATACGGTCTCGAAATAGGCCATTTTTTGTCATAAGTTTCTTAGTGATTATTTTCTAAAGATTAAAAATAACTGTATGAAATCTAAGAATTAAAGATTTGGTGAAAATGGGAAATCCAAATTTTTAAGGGTGTGTGCATGTGAGTGTGTTAGATTTGATTGTTTTTCAACTCTGTATCATTATTCATTATTTGTAACATTATTTCTATTTGAATATTTTATATAATTTTAAAGATGAAAAAATGAATATGCATATATAGAATTACATAAATAAAAATGAAAAATTCAATTTACTCTCAAGATTTATTTTACTCTCAAATAATTTATTCTCAAAATTCTGAAGCACTAAATAATGTTAAATGTCACAAAATTAAGTCCCCATAACACAGGACTGTTTAACTGGTTAGGAATGTGAACAAATTTTGGTCAATAAATCAAATTCAGAAAAAGAAAAAAAAATAACATTTTTTATAAGAATTCTTTAGAAGAAATTTATTATTTACTTTAAATACGTAATTACTTTAATATACTACACCATCATTTAATTCTATTTAAATGAATTTCTAATCGAAATACTACTTTAATGTAGTAGGGTTCATTAAATTATTTCAAATCTGGGAATAAAAAATAACTATACCCTATTATATATGTTTCATAATTTTTTGTTTTGTATTTGTATTTAATTTAGAGTTCTTCCATGAATTCCTCGGTGACAAGTAAATTTTTTTTTACAGAAACGTATAGAAATTTTTTGAGCGAGAAACCTTCATTAGTTATTAAAGGAATGATTTGTCAATAGTCCAGTGTGTGGCCCAATTCCTTTTTTTTTTTATTCAGATCGTTTTATTTTATTTTAAACATCTTTTCTATTTATGGCATAATAAGTGGCACTTTGAGAACGCTCCATTTATCTATTTCTCTTTCAGATTGACCAGTAACTTTCAAAAATAAAAAAAAATTCACACTTCGCCTTTATCTACTTTTTCCTCCCGCTGTATCTTCAAATAAATCATGGATCACACAAAGCTTCTTCTCATGTAATGTGGTCGTAATGCATGCATTTCATAATAAATCTAATCTGACGCATAAAATGATGATTTACTCAGGTGATCTTCTTTCAAGAACCTTATTCAAATTTTGAAAAATAAGTAAATCTTAGTAAATTTTATATCAATTTTTAATATCACAATCATTACAGAAAAATGTTTTCCAATTCCTATTAAATTGACCCGCTTAAAATTTGTAGGTTTTCTTCTTCAGAAATGCAAAAAAGGCATTAGGGTCTTAGAATGCACTATGTGTGTGTGTGTGTGTGTGTGTTATAAAAGGTTCAAATATCGATACTTTGATTGACTCTTTATAGGTATATCTCATTTTAGAGAGATTAGACAAAATATACGCCATATAGAGAGATTAGACAAAAATATACGCTAGTATCCTTTATTGTAAGAAATAAATTTTAGAAAATTTGATTACCACTCCAATTATAATTACACTCACATACAAGTTGTACAATATGAGTAAAAAGTAATGCTGCAGCACGATTATGTCTTGTAAGAGTCACTGGAAAGAGAAATTTAAGAACTTACCACACCCTCGAAATGTAAAGTAAATTTAAGCTCACCTACATATTATTTGCTTAGAAAGTCAAAGAAGGTATGCATTCTTCAATGAAGAAAGAATATTTTATTTGTAAAGCGATCTGAAAAGTTTAGCGTAAGCAAGAAATCTGCTATTATAGCATCTATATTCATGGAGCAGGCATATTTGATGCTTTCATTGGTTTTTGGAAGGCAAACATCGTTTCGGATGGCCGCACTGACTTCTATACAGTACCTAAGAATAATTAATATACATACAAATTACTTAGTGTTTTATTCGGCACTGGAAGTACAGTAAATGACAGTTTCGAACATATGATATACTTCATGCTTTTATTTGTCTTAATGCGGTTACTAAAGGTGATACTCCTACCGTAGAAGACCATATTACAAGACATTGCAGAGATCTGTTTACGTATAAGTACTTTCTCGAAGAGAGTATTTTTCGTATAAAAGGTCCAATTTCATTCTTGTGACTTAAATTGTATCTACAATATTTAAACATTAACGTTGAGCGTAATACAAAAGAATCATTTTATAATGAATAAGCATTCTTATATCTCCCTTAAAACCATTAACATCAAAATCGTAAGCGTATTCACATCATAATACTTCTTTAAATTAAAATAGATAATGATCATAATGAGATTTGAGCACTCGAATAAATAGACACATTACACCTGATCAAATATTAATTTACTAGAATTAGGATCCAGTTATTTACTATGAGAATTTAGAACATGTTTAAAACTCACGTATAGTTAATTGAAAGGAGAATGTACCCTGAACTAATGGTTATTATTGCAGAGATTGGACATGGTGTGACGTAGAGATATTTAATTTTAATCCCGCTCCTTAATTTTGACGGCGGTTTTCATGGAGTCATAGGTTTGAAATTTCATGCCACTATTGCCACCCGTATATCTGGGGCTGATGCAGTCTGTCGAGGATCAAAGTCCTCCCGTGGTGTGATTGGGAAGTTAGAAGAGGGAGATGCCACCTCAGGTCTCGTCCTTGTCACTTGTCAGAGGTTCAAAATGACGAAGTTTCGTCAACAATATCCCTCGTGTTGCTTCTGGTGGACGTGAATAAAACCTTTCAATCAATGCTATAGTTTTTAAGACATTTCAAGAACACTTTATTTCAAAATTGACTACTAATAACGTTAAAAAAACCAATTAGTACTGTTTTCCAAAATATGTTTCGAGATATTCAATGATAATTTCAAAACTTTTATTGTAATTTTATTGGTAGAGGGACAGGATGCAAACATTGAATATGCTACGCGGAACGTCTTAGATGTGAATTTAATTATAGTTATAAAGAAACATTGTCACTGTGCGGCAATTTTATGAATAATAAAAATCATATAAATGATTTTATAAATTGTGTGTATTAATAATTTTGATTTGGCATCTTCGGTCAGTCTCAAGCGTCTTGATATTGTTGTTATTGACCTGTTGTTGATTAATTCTCCAGAAATTTCAAAATTGTTTTATTGAAGTAAGTTTACTTATATCACGTGAAATAAAAGATGTAGCTATTAAATAACGAGATAGACGCTGTAAAACAGTTTATTTTGATTGTTATTATCACTTATTTACTTATCACTTTCAACATACATCCCTTCTCTATGCAAAGCTCCACGCGAATCTTCCATTGTTCGAAACAGTGCAGGAATTTTTCTTTTGCCAGCTCCTTGAAGATCCGTGCTGCTTTCTGTGTCACAGCTTCAAGGGACTCAAATCTTGTTCCTTTTAATACAGAATTCACCTTAGGAAACAGATGGAAGTCGCATGGCGCAAGGTTCGGCGAGTGAGACGGGTGGTCTGGGTTCCTGTACATGGCTAGAAACCTCTTGACAGGCAATGTAGAATGAATCGGCGCATTGTCTTTGTGGAGAGTCCATGCCTCGTCCTTTCACAATTTTGATCGTTTTGTTCTCCATTCTTTCACGGAAGTGAGCAAGAGCGTGACGTAGTAATGTTGATTAATATTTTGACCTTCAGGAACCCAGTGGAAGTATCAACCGTATGAATATCGAAAGTAAAAATCGTCAATGCTTTTCGAGCTGATTAGAGCTTCTTTGACTCTCTATGAATATAGGCACTTCCAATGCATGGATTGTGGCTTCGTTTTAGAATCATAAGTAAAAATCCATGATTCGTCACACGTTATTATCCTTTCCAATACGTTTGGGTCATTTTCAATGATATTCAAAGTGTCAGTAAAAACATTTTTGTGGGCTTCTTGATTGTGATAATTTTAGATACTGTTTTGGGCATTTTTTGCATATTAAAATTGTTAAATAAAAATTTCCGTACGGCTTCTTTGTCAATTCCTACATTCTTAGTACGAAAAATTAACTGACGGTCAGATCAATCCAGACTATCAATTTTTTCGATATTATCATCCTTTTTTGACGTGGAATAGCGACTTCGGCGTGAATCACCTCCAATGTCTTCTCGACCATTTATGAAACACTTTAGCCACTCAAAAACACGCACACGTGATAAACATTGATTAACATACACGTCTTTTAATAAATAATGAATTTCAGCAGCGTTTTCATGTGAAATTTCACAACAATTCGTTGCTCTACTGTTACACTAATCATTTTTCCAGCAAAAAATAACTCTAATACGAACGAAAGCTATGGTTATACGGATTTGTTTATAGAAGCGAGACGCTTCGCAATCGAAAAAGAAGACTTCTTGTTAAACATCTGTCAGTCGCTGGTATTTGGCTCATGCGTACTTCTTTTGAAATATCGTCTGTCTCGTTATTTAATATCCACACCTCGTAAATTAACAAAAAAAAACTTTCTTAGCTCATAGAATACATAAATTCTATTTTGAGAAATAAAATATATAAACTGAACCTTAGCTATATATTCAAATGAAATTATATAAAAAGTAAAGTGTTACAAAAAAACTAAAATTCAATTTTTGGAAATAGAATTTTAAAAGGAAGTTCATTTCGCAGATGGTTTCACACGCAGAAGCATATATTTATCATTCAAACCTAAATTCTGATTTCCTAGTGTGAAGAATAAATAGCATTCCTAATCTTGATCTATTTCAATACACACTGCTCCCCATCAATTTGCAATTCATGACCATCCCACTCCTTAAATCTCCTTTCAAAAGATTTTTTTTCCTTTATTTCCTGAAACCAATTCAATGGACAATTTTCTATAAGTGGATATAGCTATGTGACTGCGAAAGAGCATCACCTAAAATGCTAATTTTGAGCAACCGATCCTGTTTGGACCTATTTTGTGTTCAATATCTATTGTTTGTATTTTTGTGTGTATTCAATGTCTTTATTTCATTAGTACTTTTGTGGTGTCTTTTGTTTATATGTATGTGGTGCTATTCTCATGCCATCAACCCAGTTTTTTATCTGTTGCGTTTTGGCAACATCCTTGTTTTTGGGGCGAAGAACTGGGTTTGGCGGGAGACGCCTTTAATGGGTTAGTATTAGTATACGAGCTCGCTGCACAGTGCTGCTAGCAATCGTTAAAATAAATTTATAGTTTCTTAAAAAGTTTCTCATCTTTTTACACACGACTATATCTGGCACCCCCGGGTGGGCACGAATCACTAAATTATCTGCTGAAAGAAAAGTTAAGTAATCTTTCTTTGTATTTAATTTTCATTATTTACGTTTCATCAATGGATGAAAATAAATTTATAGTTTGTTAAAAAGTTTTTCATCTTTATACACAATATACAGTCGTATGTAAAAAGATGAGAAACTTTTTAACAAACTATAAATTTATTTTAACTACTGCCAGCAGCTATACTGTGCAGCGAGCTCGTATACTAACACTAACACACTAATGGCGTCTCCTGCCAAACCCAGTTCTTCGTTCCAAAAAACAAGGATGTTGCCAATACACAACAGATAAATTCTGGGTTGATGGCGTGGGAATAGCCCCTCATACATAAACCAAATACATATAAACTAAAGATTCCACAAAAGTACAAATGAAATAAAAGACATTGAATACACACAAAAATTGGATGGGTGTGTATATATTGTATGACCGTCTTTAAGGATATTGTGTTAAACGACGGGTATTTATATCGCCAGGAAATAAAGAATATATGAATATTATTTTATAAACAGAAACGTTTCGCATAGTTGTTTTATGTTCATGATAACATCTTATGGAAATAATATTTGAAATATATTATCACTTGTTCTAGTACAGGGATTAGTAAACATTTTTTTAGCTAAGGCATTATAGAAATATTTTAGGTTCAGTGGGCCAGGTAAGCACACGAAGATATTGATGAAGTCGTGTCTGAGGTCTTTTTATTGCATTCGGTAATTTCTCTTTGTACTTAGTTTTGTTTTTACATATAGATGAAGGTCGATGTCATTCATCAGCGGGAATTCATGTCAAAGAAGGTCGAATACCGTCGCTTTCCGGAAACCTTCTAGACATTTGGCTTGTTTTAGTTTGTCCCTTAAAAAGCATGCACGCCAACACGTAGACATTCTATAGTTTTTTTTCTACAACTTATCACCTCACCACTACTTTCCTTTTTTTTTCCCTACCATTTCACACATCTGAAGTAAAAATAACTATTTTTATTATGTTCTTAATGTTGGGTTCATTGAAGAAGGTCCATAGATATGACAAGTAATTGACATCTAAGAACACTGCCTCTCCTCCCTCACATGTACGTGAAATCCACTAATTTAGCAATTGTTCTAAAATTAAGAGAGATAAATAATGTTTATCATACACACATCAAAACTAAATTCCATATACCACAATAACTACTGATTGATTGATTGATTTTATCAACATCCCCCTGAGAAGAAACACGAAGGCTATTGGTGACAGGCCGCTTAAGAGACAAGGGTAATACCTAACCTGACACCTACCTCTTCTAATTTCCCTGCCACGCCAATGAGAGGACTTTGAGCCTCAACAGATTTAACGTAAATCACCCCGGTTACACGACCGGTCATAAGGGGCATCAAGCGATAACTATTAGATTCATTAAATGGTTAATTTATCTCAATCTAATTATTTATATGACCCCACTTAATCAATTCTACTATGCGATAAATCGTGTGCTCAACTAATATTACAGATGAGAGACGGATTATTTACAAGCGCGGTTCTAATCATAGAGTAACAATAGCATAAAATTAGTTTCATTTTCTTATTCGCCAAGAATATTTTACAATACAATTATATATACATGATAACACATAAAAAGGAATAAAATATTTCTATTTGTTAGTAAACGTGTTAGAAAACTGGTTAAATTCTGCAGCATTGCGATGAATGTAATTGCTTTTTGGACAATATTTCATCACACTGGGTTACAAAATTACTTCTTAGCATTAAAGGTATTTACAAACGGTCCGTTGTTATTAATTATCTGTTTTGCGATTTAACATACTTCATTTTCGTAAATATGGTTGATTTCACATATTAGGCATTTCCAAACACAGTTAATATTTAAGAGCATATGATTTTGATTGGCCGTATTTATCTTTCGAAGGATATTTACATAATTGGTATATATATAATTCTTTAAACACATTATTGTTAGCAGATCACTATTTTGCATTTCTAATGCTGCATGGAGGCATTCATCTTTCTCTCGTTCTACAGTAATTTACCTCTTCACCAAACATAAATAAAAATAGTAATGATAAAAGTAAGTAATTGTATGATCGTCTCACATAAAAAATAACATATGGTCACAAGTAGCATTACTTGTGACTCCGTCAATCGTGTTTTCGTGAACGTAACGTTGACTCTATGGAATTTACATTTTTGTCCTCAAATCCGGACTGTTTTATCTATTTAAATGCAAAAAAGTGCATTAGAAAGCAAAAGAAATATTTAAGGCTTCGGCGAATTTGCATATTCTCTCCTATTTTTAAAAATATTTCCACGTCTATTTTAATGATCCGTTTCGGTGTTTTCTGGTCTAAGAAATACGTAAGAATATTTTGAAAACTCGGAGGGGAAAAAAAATTTCCGCAGAAACCTTTGTAATTATTTGCTCTTTTGGATGTATTTTTTGTATTCAAATTGGTGAAATATTCTAGATATGAAGATGAAAATAGGAATTCCATAGAGTTAAACATTACATAGGATTAAACATTACATTAAGGAAATCAAAATAACTGATGCATAGGATGTTTAATTGATTTTCACGAATACGATTTTTTGTTCATTCTTCTAATTTTAAATACATCTCATCCTCTACAATCGCATTCTTTCTATAAATATTAAGAAATTCTAGAATACATTACATTTTAATTGCATTTAATTGAGGTTTTATTTAAAAGTTTAATGGAATATTGACAAAAAATAAATGTTGAATTTTATCAATAATTATTGTTACTCATGCTTCTCTCGTATTTAAAAAATAATTTTCTTGGGGCTTCAAGTTCGAAAATATTTCTTAGTAATATTCATCTAAAAATGGAAGTGTTACGGTTGCTTATCCCTAGAAATATTAACCATGATTATTAAACATTATTTTTAATACCTGTATTGCCAAATAAAGTTATAAGATGCAATGAAGCAAATGCACCGTTGAATGAACCAAAATACTAATATACACATGTTTTTATTTAATTTCAATAAGAGATATATACAGCATTTTCGACTTTTTTACTATGCAGTTTTTTTTTCACGTTTTATATTTTGCATCATTTTTTTTACCAAAAATAATTTACCTTGAAAAAATAATTCATATTTTATATAAATTGACGTTACACAACATTTATGTATAATATGATAGCTTTCAAATGATTTTATTTTTATATCCTTCATCAACTCTGAAATATTTATGTATTTACTTATCATTCAGTTTCAGTAGTTTAGTTCCAAACAATAGGAATAAGAATTAGATAATTCAACATAACTTTTGAAAATAAGTGTTTATTACAATTGAATAATTTTATAAAATTTTTAATCGAGTTTCTTAGCTTTTTTTCCCATTTCAAAAGAAGGGGAAAAATTAAATAAAATATTTTACACCCTGTAATTCAAACCTCTTTAACACATTCGAAATTCCAATAAATGTTTTTAAATCGAAATTCCATATGAATGAAATGTATATTAAAAATAGAAATTATGTAAACAAAATTATTTGTGAATTCCAAGAAAACGATTAAATATATCTTCATACAACTAAAACTAAATTATTACCAAATCATTAAAACATTCTTTACCTCTGTTTTACGCATTGAAAATTATCACAACATACTAAAATGTAAAATTACTTTTCCCTTTTTCTATACAATTAATCAAGATTGTCTCTTTATTCGCAGATAAAAGGAGACAAAAAGAGAACTTAACCCTTTCAAAGTTGTGCATAGCGTTTTGTAAATCTTTGCAATGATATATTTTCTCAATCTTGAAAAAAGATTTTAACTTTTTTCCAGGCCTACATAGCCAGAATACTCACAAATCAAAACGAATTAATTTGGGATCATTCATCCATAATAACGCCTTTATATGAATAAAACGCACGTAATTAAGTAAAAGAAAATAACTGCCATTTCGTTCATGAATAATACATGTATAATTTGTTTTCTATTATTTATACTTCTGAGATTTCAGAGAAGAAAAGGAAATCTTTGGTTTGTCATCTTTGAGCTGTATAACATGTGGATGATAACCGTCGCAGTAATTTGGTTTCTTTTACCGGTATAGAATTAATTAATTCATTAATTACAAGATAAATAGATACGATTTGTTACAAGTCTCTCATTATCTTTAATTAGATTAGAGTATCTATATATAAATTTTTTTTATCAATATCTTCATTTAATTAATAATCGTATAGTTTCTCTTAATTTCAGATATTTTATTATCATTATTTCTTACAATGTTAAATTAATGTAGTAATTTTCCACTTTAATATACTTTAATTTAAAACTGAAAACCCATTTTTATAAAATAAATTATGAAAAAAAAATTTAAATCATATTTGAAAATATGTTCAAAGGTAAAAATAATGAAACGAATTTTTTTCTGCATCCCATACCGCATTTCTCATATGTTAAATAGAATTTTCTAAACGTGGTTTTCTAAATATATCATAATTCTAACATTACTCACAAAAAATATTGCTGTATTATAAATGTGCCGAGAAATTCCTCAAAATGAAGGCTTAATCTGATAACGAATTTTTAAGAAGAAATATTTACTTTAATTAAAACAATGCGGATGAACTAGTACATGACTCCAAATATTTATGTCCTCGTAGAAAATTAGTCAAACATCCTTTTGTTATATGAATTGTGTATTTGTGTCGATTACGAAGAACTATAAAAGTAAGATGAAGGCAAAATTTGCGTTAATAAAGCAATTTTTATTGATATAAAAGGAATATATTAAAACCGTATTTAGTATTCTTGAACATAACTATAAATCCTTCGAACGGTAATTTACTTGACCTTTTAAGTTGTGCGGATGACACTAAAATTTCATTTTTCTGTACTCGTAGAAAGAATTTCCAGGGTAGATTCATCTAAATTGTCCTACGCATGTATAATAACCTCCTTCTCTTCATCAATGTCAGAGTATTCCAAGTTATTTGCATATAATCCTAGAACCAAATTTCGCATACATTTCTTATGGGTTTGAAGTCGAGGTAACAGGCTGGCCAGTTGATTACATTAGTTTTTTTTTTTTTTGGTGCTGCCACAGCAATGAATACATAAAATGTCTTATTGAAATTTACAGCAATTCTGACACATGTAAATAAAATTACAGTTTTGGTGTATCAAAATATCTTGGTAAGCTAAGCTATACATTTGTTGTATTCAACCGATTTTCATATTCAAAAGTTTAGGAGAGCTTCAAATTTTATTCCAAAAAGGTAATTTTAAACAGTTTATTAATTATTTGGACGTACACACATACATACATAGAATGTTTCAAAGCCTCAAATCAGAAGGTGTGGGGTTAGTTATTTTTTAAGGGAGAGACTTGTGTTCGACAAAAGCACAGTATCGCGTTCTTCTCAAGTTCTGTTTATTTCTCGATTTTATCTAGGTTTGCCAATCGCGGTTCGACAAACTACACAAAAAATCATTGAGCTCTGGACAACATTTAAACAAGACAAATATCAGAGGTTGAGTTTCACTGGAAGTAAAAGCTCCCCAGATTATGCAACTTTCCCTTCGAAAGTTTCTCTTTCAAAAATAATTCTGTCCTTTTCCAAATAGTGCCAGTACGAATTAAATACTTTAAGATAAAATTTAATTTCTTCACCGAACACAATCTTCAACTAAAAGATTTACTGAAGCAGTTAGAAGTAGTACCTTTTGGATATTCATGGTTTTCTCTTCACTATCGTAGGAAACATTTTCTTTAGAGTTTCATTCAATTACAACTTCCTGCTAACTAAATGAAACGTGATTGGTTAAATAATAGGAATATAAAAGTGAAATGAATTGAATAAGAGATAGTTACATATGAGCAAAATAGGATTAAAGAGTAGGATTGATTTGGTTTGATTAAATAAGCTTCACACAAGAAAAAACATGAAGTCTACTGGAGTCGGACTTCGTAATTTTAAATCTCGGTCAAGTGTTGAGGATAACATCTGAGTTGACAATTGTATCCTAAGAGTTCAGAATCAACAAAAAAGTCATTTCTCGCACTTGAAGAGCCTTCCAAATTATAATCCACATACAAATTCCCTTCTCTCAATGGAGACATATCCTCTTAAAGGATGAGAGTCGTGTCAGTGCCACAAGCAATTATCAACGCCAGTTGATTTGCAGAAAGGTCGGGACACAGTTTTATTTCAGTAACATCACGGAAAGAGACCGTTACGGTGGTCCTGAAGTAGTCGTCTGGAGAGGCATTATGCTGAACGGTATTATGCTCTTTAATCTACAGATAAATACATTTCCTTTGAAGCAAAATGTGTTACACTTAGTATTTTTAAGCGGAAAGGACGAAATAAAAGTACCAAAACCTTAAATAAATCGACTTAGTGGCTACAGTAAAAGATCTTTCGGCTATTAATTACGCTACATCTTTGAATCTTTCGATAAGTCACTCTAAAGCAATGATAAATATTAGCGTACCTGATAAAGAATTTCGAAAGAATAAAAACATCTAATACTTATAGCACACAAATGTTATTCTGAAGTGTTTTTGGCTCTTCTACTAGAGTAATGAATGTAATTTTGGCTTTCTTTTCCTGTACATGTCGTTTGTATTCTATAAGGATATTTAATGGCATTAGTAGAGTTATTAATGAAAGTTTAATATAAGAAAATAATTACTATCACAGGATTTACTTTATGAGTGCTTGGACTTAGCCCATATTTTTTTTTGTTCCCTCAATCTACTCTGTCCACGAATTCATGTCTATTTCTCGAAGGTGTTTTGAGAAATTTACAAAAATAAATGAAACGAGTGACATTTTCTTAGTAATAAACATCATTGTAATGGATAGTAGAGGTAGGAGACAGGTCACATAAATATAGAAATTGCCTTCTAAACAGGACTGTCTCTAACCATATTTGTAGTAGTCAAATGGGTTTACCTTCGAAAATAATGTTATTAAACTAGATATAACTATGTGAGTTATAATATGAGTATTTGGTAGCTATTTGAATATTCTTACATTTAGTTTCTTAACTATTCTGTTGAGTATGCAAATAAATTGATCAGTCATTGAAATGTAAAATTATTGGTTACATTTCTGTATGCTCATGTTAGAAAATACTGCATGCTCAGAGTTTCATATTGCGAGAGCATGCGTACCAAATGGTATAGGTACTTACAACCCTGCATCTATCAGAAGATAACAGCAGAAAAAATTGAGTCTTTGCTCTAGTGATCCGACTATTCTTCTCCCCAAACTATCTATCTTGATATTCATCCAAAAATTATCTGGATTTTTTTCTCACCGTTTAATGCCGAGGACTTCTGAGTTCATCCTGGATTAGAAGGCATCTCAAACCATTAGATTTAGCATCCTCGCTATGCAACTAACCAGAATTCTCTGTGGCCGTTTCGAATCTTGCTGCAATGATGTCTACAAAGTTACTCGACATTTGTTCTTTGTCATTATATTCGTTTCTAGCATGATAAATTCCTCATCACCCGCACCTTTTAATCTGAGTCAAAGGAAATGTGGTATATGCTTGCTCATCTTATTACCCCTTCAAACCTGTACAATGTGTATTAGAACTAATTATTCAAACTTGTCGAAGAAATCTGGCATAGCAAAAGACGATTTCATATCCGAAAGTATTCGCGCAAACGAACTCGCGATGTTGCAAAGAGCTGTGTGTACCCACAAACTCCATTCAAGCTGAAACCTGTTTTTCAAATGTTTTAGTCATCATTTGACATCGTGACTTCGCAGAAGTAGCGCGAATCTTTATTTGTTCTACTATCATGCAGATATGCAGCTACCTTACGGTGTGACAAAGGAAAATGATTGGGGAGCAGCGGAAATGTACCTGCCTGCACATTATGCAGTATATATTGTTAGCCTGGATGAAGAAAGGAAGAAATTGGATAAATTGTCAATAATTATCATGATACGGGAAGACACCGATTGACATGGACATTTGAAGTCGAGGAAACTATCAAATTGTCTGTATCGAAAAAGGACAAAGTTCCAGAACACCAGTTATCGCTCGCCATTTTGTTTCCTATTCAACATTATGGCAATACTGAATGAGGAACGTTTATATTCTTTTAATTTGAAACGATTGCAGTTCATGAAAATTCTGATAATTCATGATATCATATTACGCCCGTTTTCACTTGGAAATCGATTTGAACGAGAACACGAAAGTTATGGAATCCCAACACACTCTACAAAGTTTGAGGTTTGCTAATGCATATAAGATCCAACAAAAAATCGTGTTCTTTTGCCATACAATACTTTTCGAGCAAATGTAAAATATTTGTTCTAATACAACTTGTATGAAATAGGTTTAGACTCCATAATTATTCTCTGAAATTCATATACAGTTACAAGCAATCATTTCTTAAATGTTTATGCAAATTTATCAATCATGTTGAGACGTTATACATTGAAAGTTTCTTGATATTTTTTAATATATACTATCATGTTATTTTGAGAAAACGGCAAAAAAATAAAATGTGTGGGGATAAAATAAAGCATACATGGGTGAGTGGGGTATTAGGCTCCAATGATAGACATTATTATAAATTGCGATTATATAATAATTACATTTAGTTTGCTTAAGGTATATTTACATTGCTGGGATATATTTAATTTAATATTTTATCGTCTGCTTTTATATTAATATCCGAACAGAATAACATTGTCTACTTTATTAATTTATCATTTGCTCTTACATGAATATTTAATTTAATGATTGATTTTAATGGCAGAACGGGGTCTGATTTTATCCCTTTTGTTGTTAACATTGGCATCGTTATTGTATTTTAGAAGGTGTTGCTTGCAAAAAAAAAACAATGCATTTAGAATTTGAAGAAAGAATTTTCTTTTTTGATGGTATTTGCTTATGTGTATGGAGCCTGTGGCTTGGAATTACGCTTACGTTACTTTTTTTCATATTCACTTTGAATAATTCTATTTTTTCCGAGAACTTAATAAAAAACACCATTCATGTTCAAATAAAATTAGCAAAGTAATTTTCTTTTTTGCTCTTAACAATAAAATTGCTTAATTCAATTATATAAACTTGAAAACAGGTTTTTAAAATGTATTTTAAATTTTCATCAAGTTTTTGCAATTTTGTTTTGTGTAAGAATATATAAACTGCGATAAATTTCACAGTTAAATACTTATTGATTAGTCAAACGGTTTTTTTTTTCTATTCCGTTCCTGCATTTGCTGAAACTCTATTATCCATTTCAAATAAATATGTTCACACAAAATATCAAATATCTTTTAAAAATATTTTAAGCATAAAAGATTGTCAGAAGTAAATTTGCTTTCTTGTATCAAACACAGTCGTAGTGTGTGTGATAAAATAATTGAGTAAAAAGAACACTTCGGTAAAACCGTAATCGATAACATATATATATATATATATATATATATATATATATATATATTAAACCTATTAAAGGGCAAATTAACTTTACATAATCCCAAAAAGGCATCATTTGCTTACATTTTCTCACCAGCGTAAGTAATGTAGAAGACTAATGTAAAATAGTTTTGATTTTTTTTGTCATGATCTCTGTAATGTATAGTTAGAAAGCTAATCCAAGATGATTTGGTAAATATTTGATAAAAACTGAGAATTTTAAGATCAGTATTATGAACCTATAGCTCATTTTCAACTTTGTTCATTCTACTCTCAGTGCAGAAATATCTTGAGGGGTTTATAAGCTACTGAATAAATTTTAAAGAATTAAAATCATTTATAATTTTTTCAACTGCAAATATTTAATAATCATACCATTGTCGATTTTAGCTCAATTTTTTTCCGCCTCTTACATCACTTGAATTCTCTTTGGAAAATTAAAGTTAATTAAGTTGAAGTTTATTCTTTTAAGAAAACAAAATAAAAACTTCATTGACGAAAGAAAATCAAAATTCCAAGTTCCTTTATGAACGATATTTTTTATCTAATTAATTGAATATTGATGTTATGAATTGAATTGATATAGCTGTAGAAATGCTATTAAAAGTGAATAGTATTGAAAGTAACCTAACTTAACATAGCACTGGGGGAATATTTCTCTTGTTATATTATTATACTACTTTTTTTCCATCTCTTTTTGTATAAAATGTTTGTTTATCAGAATAAAAGAAATTTAAATTTCAACGCCAAGATCGCATAAAAATTTAGTAAATATTAAAACATATTACCATCTCTTAAGAATATAGCATCTTTTACTGTTTTGAAACATCCACAACTGCCTACTGATTGCAGTTTATAAGCCTGTAAAACTTTACGATATCCTTTGGTTCACAGAAAAAGGTCTTAAACTATAAAGGTGTCTTACTGCAAGTTGCAAAACAGGAAATTCTGAATCCACCAAATGCGTTTTTGTGTGCTAAAAATAATAGTAAAGGCATTTAGGAAATTTGACAAAGGAATTTATGTCTGTTATCGTAAGTAAAAGAGGAACAATAACGTAAGTGAATGACATTTTTATATGCAAATAATATTTCACGATGGATACTTTGTTAGAACAACGTAAAATAGTTTTGCATAGTAACTCCTGAAATCTACTTTGATATTTTTGAATGAGAAATCAATATGTCTGTAATAGTGTTATAAAGAATATTTAATCTGCACGTTATTTTTATAGTAGGTACCTCAGAACTTCAGTTCAAACTTATTATTTAATTTAAATAAATGTAGAGAATTTATATTCGAAGAGGTATCGTTGAGGTGTAATTATTACGTAGATATAACCAATACGTGTGAGTAAAATTTATTATGCATATTAATTTATCCTTATATACTTAATGTTGTACGTTAGAACTATTAGTGCGGTCGTAAAATTGTAAGGATTTAATTAGTATCCTAGAGTATCGTAAAGTTGAATTACACTGCTGGCCATTAAAACTGCAACACCCTGAAGGAAAACAAATACAAAAAAAAAATATATGTACTGAAAGTAATCAGTATAGCATAAAGACATAATAATTAAATTTACAAGCAGTTTGGGAGTTTACAGGATTGTAAATTTAGTAAAAACAACTAGCAGACCTGGCTGCTGAAACGGCTCTTACCAGGATAGGACTGGAATGGAACTGGGCTTGGATGACAGAAACGGGCAACTCATTTCATGCTGCTTCAAGACTATACCAAGCTTCATCAACTGTATTAGCAGGAGAGGGTTAGTGGGTCAATTTCTAAGCAACCCATGACCAGCTGTTCTCAACAGGTAACAGATATGGAGACCGTGCAGGCCAGGACAATAATCGAATACCCTGTGTATCGAGGAAGTTTAGGATATGACGTGCAACATATGGTTTTGCCTTATCTTGTTGACCGTTGATTCCATATTCACATGACAATGGTTAGATTTCGACCAGTGTGACGGATGATATCACGGAACGATAATCCATGCTCTCTATGGGCAACGATCCTGCATCTACCAAATTCCGAAACTTTCCAATAAGCATTTCTTATTCGCGGCATTATACGATACTGAGTAAACTCCAAACTTAAAACGCGCTTTCCGAATGAGATACCCACTATACAACTTTTCTTTTATGCATTGCTTCAGATGTCGACTCTCCCTCCAGCGTCGTCTAAATGTGCTGAAATATTAATAGTTTTCATAGCCTAACCTCTTCTTCTTTACATGTGATTTTGACTTTCGTCGTATCATTCCTTCCTGATGTTACAACATTTATGGCCAGCAGCGAAAATAAATGAGGTAGAAACTTAATTTTTATTTATTATTCTAAAGACTGAACTAAATAGTCAACATCAAGAGTTATACATTTGTCTCAGCGCTTCTTGGCCTTTCGAAGGGCTTCATTGTAGAACTTATCAGATTGAGCATTACATTCTTAACTCTGCGAGTTACTTCAATCTATGACTTTCTGATATCGCGCAAATCAACATTAATTGATGCAATTTACAACATTATGTGCATAAACATCAATTAATATGCGGAATAAATTTTATCCTTATATACCTTGTTTATTGCTTAAGAAGAACTAAACATTAATGATACCACTATGCAATGTTACACTTTTATAGTATATTTAAATATACATTACAGGATGTTTCGATACTCATAGACAAAATCTTAAGGGATGATAGAAAATATTTAAGCAAGCAATCTTCATTTTACAATTCATAGGGTAAGAGCAAACGGTGAACTTCTATGTGGCGCTATAATGGAAAGAATGATGCTCAAGTATTTCTACAGTGGATTTCAGGAGGTGTAGTCTTTTCCACAGAAGAAATGACGATGTGAAAGAAAACTCGTGCTTTATACTCTCCAATGCACGGTAGACATGACGATGTATAACAAAACTTACACTTTATGCGCTCCATTACAGCGCCATCTAGCGGTTAATCGCTTGCTTTCCGCCTATGCATCGTAAGATGAAAACTGCTTATTTAGATGGTTTCTACTACCCTTTGAATTTTGCCCATGAATTTCGAAATACCTTGAATAATATATTTGATTATATTGTGATTGTTTGAATTTAATTAATTTTATATCTTTGCACTGATATGGTAATAATTAAAAGAGTAAAAGTACGTAAAAAATAAAGATAAAAATCATTAATTGCTTAAGAAATTTCAAAATGTATATTTTTATGAAACGTACTTACTTTGAATTAACTTTCAGTATTAATAACGAATAGTATTCTTTATTTCAGAAATTTTTTTTAAAAAAAATATTAGCACCCATAAAATACTAGATGTCGGGGCGAATACTAGATGTCGGGGCGAATACTAGATGTCGAATCGGAACTTTAGACGAATTGCCATGGTCTCTTACTTGTAGCCGTTTACTTTCTAGTGGGTTATTGGAAAATAGTCCTAACTCCAATACAAATGTGTTTGGCTGAACAATGAGAGCTTCTACACTCCAAATGGAACCACACATCGAAGTACACCTGATGTGTAGTATAGAAACTAATAGAGAAAAGTATAATTTCAAACACCATCTTCGTTGGATGATCGTGGCGCAAAATAACTAAATGTGCCATTTACAACCCCCATTTTGTTCTAATTTGGCATTTAATATTAACCAATTTATATCTTTTTTGGTAATTACACAATCCAATCCATGCATATAACATTCTATTATTTGATCATGTAGCTTGTACTTTCCTATAAATATCTTATGTTCTTCGAATTCATACAAAACAAAAACTTAAATTCTGAAATCCAGAATAATCGGGTGTATCTTCCAAGGCATATTAGGGAGACATTTTTAACCATAATATGTTTCTATTTAAAACATTTGTACAGTATTTGATTATTATCTCTGCACAAAGCAATCTCATCTTGTTTATATGATGTAAACAAAGCGTAATATTTTCCTTACTTTTAGATCTCCCAAAATTTCTTTATTGCATTTTTAACCACCCTAGGGGCTATTGTTTTAGTTAACCGAAAAATGTCGTACCTGTACACATTTCAAAATTTTATCTTGTTTTTGCGTATATTTTTTGTGTCTGCTTTCAAAAGTAATGAATTTAATTTTCAAAAATATATCATAAAATTCTTCTGAATTTTTTTATTGGATTGAAATAAAATGCATGTAATATATGTTTGATACCTGCTTTCACCATTAAAGAACTAAATTTTCAAAAATATATCATAATAAATTTCCCCCAATTTTTTTATTGAATTCCAGTGAAACAAATATAAAAATTAAGCATTTTACTTACTTATCGATTTATGTATTACCTTAAATCATATGTAAACTGGAATCAAGATATGACTGAAAATAAATAACCTTATTCAGAATTTTAAGACAGCTGTGAGCCAACCAATTTTTTTTTCTCCTCAAGAATTTCAAACTACATCTTTTTGGTTTGGCTTCCTTCTTGAAATGTTTTGGGGTCAAATGATTTTAATATTAATTTATGATTATTAATCACCTAAAGGATTATTGTTTTAGGTGGCTCATTTTTGGTGCACCAGATCACTTTTCAATTTTTATCATTTGCTTCAATTTTAATTACATTTACCTTACATACATTCATTTTAATAATTTATCTTTTGATTTAATTTTAATTACATGTAGCTAATTTAATATTCAATTTAATAATTTATCGTTTCCTTTGCTTTTAATTACGGAAAAGTTTACTATTGTCCATTTTTCAATATATCACCGTTTACTTTAGCTTTTATATTTAATTGAGTTGTTTAATAGTAATTATAAAATAAAATTGTGCCTTGGGTGGCTAAATCTGTTCTTTACAAGACTTTGCATAGAACATTTTAATTTTTTTAGCTTTACTCGTGTTTACATGAAGTGGAATTTAACGATGCACATCGATTTCAGAATCTCGATTTTAATTTATAGCATTATTTGTAATGTTTATGTGTTAATAATACCAATAGATTTCGATGATTTCCGGCAATAAAGGCTAATCCCGTTAACACTTACCGAGATCTGTGGTTACCAAATGAAGGGTTAGATGTAGTGCGAATAATAGTATTAATATAGGTAAATTAAGCGATGATATGTAAGTTCTAACGTCGATATGAAATTTCGGGACTATGAACACTTGCATTAATTACAGATGAACTAATTGATTCGATAAAATAAATTTATATCATGTATGCTACTTTTACAATATATAAATCTATTGCCCGTTACAAAAAATACAAAAATTATTTAATATAAGATATCATAAAATGTTAATAAAATTGAGTTTATTGTTTAATCAAACAATCGCTCATGGATAATTCTTTTCAAAAGGAGTTTTTTTTTCCTTCGTAATCTCTTATATGACATATTTGAATTGCTGAGCATCTAATCCGAGATTTCTATTGTTCAAAATGATTTAGTACTAGTTATGTGGCTTTGAAGGATTTAGAATCGATTATCGATTTGTTTTTGAGTACATCTTTCATTTTCTCATTATCTGACATCTCTTCAACTTTGACATATTTCACGATATCTTCATCTGTTCTCATCCCTACTATTGACTCAACATTATCAATTTTTGACAATTCTCCTCCAAAATTATATCATATGTGCTTTGTTATTTCCATTTTTTTTTCTAATTTTCTCATATATATAAATGGGTGATTCGTACATGTGCAATATTAAGGGGAAATCAGTGTTAACGTTTCCTCTTAACAGGAAGTCTTCACGTGATTTGAACAAAATATTCATCTGAATATCACAAAAAAGTAAGAATTTTGACACTACTCAATATCTAAGAGTGATATCACGTGCAATTGCTTATTTCAGGAGCCAAAATAAAACAGTGGGTAAAGCAGAATTGCGTGTACATAAACGGACAGATAACAGGGTCTGTCTGTAATAGTTTCTTTTTGAAAGTATCATTCAGTTAAATTAATTTTGCCTTTTTCATAAAATTGTTAGCAGCAAAAACTAATTAAAAACAATTTTATAGAAAAGGTGAAATTAATTTAACTAAGCGTTATTCCCAAAAAAATCATTCGCTATATTCATATTTGGATCTTTTGAACTGTATTCTGGTAAAATATTATAGAACTTTAACTCATAAATTGAGATTATTCGCATGTTAAGCATTCCTGTATCTAGTAAATTCGGTTTAATTCGTGTCTAGATCGGTGAATGTGTTTTAATTATACTCTCGTAATATATTTTTTACTCGTAATATATTATACACTCAGCACTTTGGCGAGTTCAAGCATTTAAAATATTCCTAAGTATTTAGCAATGCATTCATTGAGTCAGGATAACTTTATCAAACACACGAAGTTCCCGCTCCATCCAGCACACTGCTAATCATTCATTATGAAGCTACATCCACTACCGAAAATGATCAATATGAATGTATGAATGATTAAATATGTGTAAAGTTCGATAAATTGCTGTAGTGAAACGTGATTAATGAACACGAGTAATGTTTCCCAGGAGAAGGAACAGAAAGACTCGGGCAGAAATGCCTCATATGAGAGTGACGTGAGAAACGCTAAAATTACAAACGCGGGGGCAAATACCAGAGATTTGAGAGGTTAAGAAATTCGTGTTAAATTAATCACATAAGTTGTAGAAATGAAATACATATATAGTAACTTGAATAAAAAGTATCGCATGTGCGTAATGACTGTGTATTTTAATTAACATGATTAGTATTATTTACTAGACTGAGTAATCGTTCCTGGCGCGGGAATATTTTTAAAGTCCAACTTGAAATCATAAACTTTTTAATGATAACTGCCAGCCGACACAGTGTCACAAGACATCCAAAATGTAAACAAATTATAGTTTTTCTTTATATATTATTATAAAAATGAATAAATATAACTATCTACAGAACACTGCATGAAGTGTAAATTGTCGAAAACAAAAAGAAACAGAGACGTCATGTGTTGTGATTTATTCAAGAGCTATGATTAGAAGAATGTTTATTTTCATTTGAGGGATTGTTTATGAACATCGCATATGATGGATTGCTTATTAACATCATTTAATTGATGAATTGCTTATTAACATCATTTGATTGATGGATTATTTATGAACATCGCATTTGATGGATTGCTTATTAACATCATTTGATTTATGGATTGTTTATTAACATCGCATTTTAAAGTATGGTTATGGACTCGTAATACTGCATCACTCAAGTGACGAAGACAACACATGAGTTGGCACCCCACTTCTTTAATTTTCATGCAAACTCAGCGTGAGGACTTATGAGTCTCGACAGATTTAACGTGCCTCAATCTTGTTTCACAATGGGTCTACTTTAAAGTCAAAACTCGAACTCATGAATCGACTGAAACTAAACCAACCTTGAGCTTGCTATCATGACCACTCAGTAACCAAAGCCACCACTCAGCGAAGGGATAAGAGACAAAATAATTTGAAGACATGTCACTCAATGTTTGTGGATTGAAAATTTGTATAAAATCCCCTAACTCGTTTTTTTTCTCCCCATTCGATTTTTAGAAGAGATTTAAGCCCTCATTCAGTGTACCATAAGAATACCATGTTGTATAGATTGATAAGTTTCTGGAAAAAAATTATTTAAAGATGAAAAATTAGAAATTGATTCATTTCTAGGGTATTTTCGAAATTTGCCCAGACATCTGTTAGTTAGCTTACATCAGATGTGTCTAACTTCTGCAGGTACCATTACACTGATCACATGTTTTACGTGTGCCCACTGAAGTGGAACCAAGAAAACAAATTACTTAAGTTTTCTATAAAAAAAATATGTAAATTATTTTTACTGTTTATAAGTAATTAAAGTATAAGAGTACTTATTTGAAAAAAACATGTTTATTACAATTAAAGTCGATTGCATAATCCAGACACTTTCATTTTATATAATGGTATCAAATGAGAACTTTTGGTCTATAGTTTATAGAAACAATTTTCCACTTTTAAATAAAGCCTAGTACCGAAAAAAAAAATTTTTTTTTAGTGCTTGCGCAAATTCATACTTGTATGGATCCCTGTTTTCAACAATGAATATCATAAAATCAAAAAGTGCAGATTTCGAATTTTTTTTAATAGAGGAACATATTGATGTTTGTTTACGAGAAGTTAATATCGTTATATACACTCCTACTTACACGGCAATGGACAATGATGTGTTGTGTCGAAGATCACATTGACCTTAAGTATAACATTTTTTTATAAATAATTTTATACCAATGAATTACAAACCAAATAATTTTTAAAATACTATCGCTGAATGTTTGGTAGTTATTTATTTTACATAATATTATATAGTCAATAATTTTTTTTACCTTGAAGTAATATTTTTGTATAATTTTGTATTATATATATATGCAAAGATTCTAATGAAATTTAATTTTCGAATTTTTCATCATAATGCTATTATCACAGTGGGAAGTTCATTTTCTGATACAAATCTCTTTGAGCTTTTAAATTATGTGACCAAGCACTTAAAATTTACAATTTATATGAATAAGTTTCAATATTAGTTTCAAACCCGTTAGGAGATTTCCCCATAGATTTCTTATCGCGAGTTAAAATGCCTAAATATCTCTTAATCTAATGTGATCTGAATAAATACTTGCATTTAAATTCCAAACGGGGATCATTTCTAGCTCTTCCGCTTAAGCTACGAAAACGAAAAGTTGCATGTGGCACCTGCAAATTTCATGATATAACTATTATCTATCTTCTGCTCTATCCATGGAAGTGGGCGGAAGAACGTCCACCACTTTCACTACGTAACTTCCTCTCTCTTGCAGTATATTAATAAATCCCTACTTTCAATTATTTAATGTTGCTTCAATGATTGTACCACGAACGAATGAGTGCATGTTCAACAATTCAATAGTCATTGTTTAAAATTTATTGCATAAAATACACACATATATGGGTCGCTTGTATTTTTATCTGTTTCACACTATAAATTTATCTTCAAAATATAGATGTGCCAACCCTCTAACGTATTTTACAATGTAATAAAAGCTACAAAATTGTTAGGGTATCTAGTTTACACACCCAAATAAAATTAGTTCACTTAAAAACTTAAATAGCCCAGATGGTGCTGGAATTGTAAACATTCGTTGTTTTGTACAAGAACTAGGCCACAAAATAATTTCAATGTTGAATTTTAAAATTCTAAAGCATTTCCCTAGAATATTGCTTTTAAGTCCTCGCCATTATCATACATAGTTGCAGTGCCACTCAAATTCATTTTGTATAATAATTTTGATTCCTGAAACCGTGTCGGCCATTTTACCCCAAAACTTATATCCTCAAGCTTCATCACGAACTCTTGACTTTCATCTACATAATTCTACATGAAAGTCAAGAGTTCGAGTCCAAAAGCCATTGTAGATCATTATGAGGTACGAGTATAACTTTTTAAATTATTTTCTTAAAACATTCTGAAATTTCAAATGGACGCAAGTGGTCATGATTGCGAATGGGAGATCGAAGTTGTTTTAGTTGAACCATTTGTTCGAGTCCTGATTCCACTAAATGTTCATCGTGTAAGAAGGCTGATGCATTCTAAATATATCATTTATATTTCATTCATTTTAATAAAGTACGTATTTAGTTTTTAGGGTCTTAATGATTCCCAATGTCCGATTCGTATAAAATAATCATACAATAAAAATTATTTCTGATATGTATAAACTCAACAAAACGTATCACTTTACAGTTTTAAAAAGTATTTTCAACGAGTTTAAATTCTAGCAAAAACATTATTTAATCGGATCAATAATGATTATATTTTTAAAGACTTTTCCTTCGGTTAAATAAATGTTAATAGAATAAATACCTAATTCTGCTTACAAATATAACAGCTTCAGATGCCAAATGTTTAAACATATCTTTTTGGTTTTGATTTTTCAATAAATAATTCCTACTACTTTTCCACAAGGGATTTTTCTATTTATTTTTTAAACTTTAAATCACATTTTTTCGCAATTTTTTTAAATAAAGCAACACAAATCCTTTATTTTTCTAAACCTTGTGAAGTTCATTTTATTTTAAGTGTACTAAGTGAGACATTAAAAATTACTGCAGAACTACAAAAATCTAGCAAATTAAATATACTAGTTAAAATGACCAAATAGAAAAAAAAAAGGTTTCTAAGTGTACGAAAATCTTCTATGACAAGAGTTAAAATACACACAAATATTATTCTTAACATTATATCCATAACACTTCCACTCCAAATAGTTTTATAATTAAAGCAATTTAGGAAATTTATATTAAAACTCTTATCGCTAAATCTCCTTATATATCACATTTCAATAAAAACACTTAGAAATTCATCAAAATGCAATAGAAAAATCTGAAAATTATTGATTAAGAAATTAATAAATGGTTCTGAATTTTCAAATTTTACATATAAATTAGAATATTTGTTTCTCTGAATGTTTCTCCGAATGCAAACCCACACCTTTGATAGTATCGCTCCACAAGTCTTAGGGAGCTTTGTTACAGCTTCGATGGAGCTGGAAGCATATTCTCACCAAAACAAAATTCAAATTTAAGTTTGGGGGAATTTTTCTAAAATCTCCTTTTCCACCACTTAGAGATGGCAACAGCATCAATTTGTTTATTTTATTTTTACTTTGTTTTAATATTTATTTATTTATTTTCATTTTGCACTAATTTTCTTAAAATAATTTATGTCATTTTAATTCCTATTTTGGTGAAAATGCAGTTTAGCATAACCACTTGGCGAGATTTGAAAAATTGCCAAATTTGGCGAATTTTATGGCGGAGCCTGAAGCCGTATTCGAAAGGGTTGCCATAGCTCCATAGCTAAAGCCACCTCAGTGGAGAGAAAGCATGGTAGCCACAATGGGCAAAATATCGTCAAACAATTCCTGTTGCCAAGTGGTTACGCTAAACTGCATTCCAAACCCTATTTTTCTCCCACATTTTTAAGAATGTTCTTAATAATGTTGAAAGGATAGTTCTGAATATTTTTAATGGTCTCGGTCACGAACAAAATGTTGAAAAATTACAATTTTGGCACCAGGTGTGTGAATTAATAAGCCAATATTTGGCGAATTTTTAAAGATAGCGCTAAAAATCTTAAATTTTGAATATCTTAAAACAATTTCCGTCAGAAATATGTTCATCTAAATGAAACAATTATCATATGGTAACCGGAAATATAACACTCAATTTTTTTTAAAAAAAAAGATAAATGAATTAATTAATGGGATCTTAAGAAAAGTTTTAACTTCACAACCGGGGGGGGGGATTTATTCGGCTCCCTTCGTTCTTGCTTAAGATTTCTGTTTTTTAAGCTTTAAAAATTCATTAGTTAATGAAATGCGTTCTGTAACATCCATTCGTTTTAAATTTATATATTCTACTTTCAATATACACTCCTTTCTAACATTCATTCTTTGGAGACTAATTTATGGCTCAATTAAATATATGAAAATTTTATTAAAAAATTTAGGCCTCATTAAAAAAAATATGTATTTCCAACAGATGATTTCTATTTTTCAAGTCACTCATGTGAATAATGAGTGTACAAGGTAGTATCAAATAAAATTTGAATTTTAATAGGTAATTTGCTACAAATTGTTATCCACTAGAGATTACGGTATCAGAGTATTTAAAATTTTGTTGTTCAAAAAGTTTCGAATAATTTAGCCATTTTTCTTCGATCAAACATTTAGTTTCTGCTTCCTGAGAACGGGTAAACTTTTCCCGTTCTTTTATTGTCGAATAAAACTTTTTCTCTGTCCTATTTTGAATAGCTATTTACATACGAGTATTACCGAACTCATTTAATTTTTTTTTACATTCGGAAACCTTTTTCCTATTTTAATTAATATTTCCCTCGTTCTTAAAAGAAACGTGTTGATTGAGATTTTTTTTAAAACTCCCAAACAGTGTAAATATTGGAAGACGTACCAGGTGTTGTCTTTTGATAATAAAACACTTTTTAATTAAATTTTTCGACAAAATTATGAATTGGTAATTTTACTAAAAGTTTTCTTTTAAAACATTTTGCTCTGTAAAACTCGCTGAACTGAAAAAAGTAATTGAAATTAATTGTGTAATAAGACAGGACTAAAGTAAATGGAAAATTCTTTTCATTACTATATTAAATAGAATATAAATGTGATGAATGATGCAGTAAACAATGTTTATGTATTAGAACAAAATACATTATAAATATTTCCATGGAGTTTAACTTCAAATAAAGTATATTCTTGCATCGTGACAAGTTTATTTATTTATTTATTTGCCGCTGTAAATAAAATTTCAGTATAACATTAATTGTGTGTTTTCTTAGTATAGAATTTAAGTTTTTATCAAAATTCTCTTCTGTAATCAGTGATATAACACATGGATCAATAAGTCCCGAGACTAACATTGAAAACAACATTTTTTTTGCAAATTTTTTTTTTATTCATCAACATAATCACCTTTTAGGGTGATACAATCGTTCCAACGCTTTACCAATTTTTCAATACCATGTTTATAAAAAAAATTATCTTTCGCTTCAAAATAAGCTTCAGTTTCAGCGATGACCTCCTCATTTGAGCCAAATCTTTTTCCCTGGAGCATTTTTTTAAGATCAGCAAAGAGCCAGTAGTTACTGGGGGCTAAATCTGGCAAGTATGGGGGGTGGGGAAGCAGATCAAAGCCCAATCTGGTTCATTCTTAATACATTGTTTTCATCGACTTGTGGCAGGGTGCATATAGGGAAATTTTGATTTTTTTCCGTACAGTGAATGTTTTTTTTTTATGATTTCCTCCCTTCAAACGCAACCAGCAAGTCAAATGTAACATAATGTAATCACTGTTAATCGATTTTACCTTTTCGAGGTAAGTCAATGAAAATCACGCCAGGCGTATCCCAAAAAACTGACGCCATGACTTTGCCAGCTGACTGCTGCGTTTTCGGACGGCTTTCGCCAGCTGTGCGCCACTCAGATGACTGCCGCTTCGACTCTGGAGTGTAGTGATGTATCCATGTTTCGTCCATGGTCACGTAACGACGCAAGAAATCTTTTTTGTTGCGAGTAAATAGCGATAAACAGCTTTCTGAATCATCGACTCGTTGCTTTTTTTGTTCCATCGAAAGCAATCGCGGCACCCACTTGGAAAAAACCTTTTTCATGCTCAATTTTTCATGAAGGATAGTAAATACACTTCCATATGATATCTGTGTCATCTCAGCAATCTCACGGAGCTTCACTTTACGATCTTTCATTATAATTTTTGTCACTTCACTCACATTTTCCGGTGTAACGGCTTCCACAGGTCTACCCGAGCGTTCCGCGTCATTTGTGTCGGTACGACCACGTTTAAACTCGGCAAACCACCGACAAATCGTTGCTTTTGATGGACAAGAGTCCGGGTAACATTTTTCAATCCATTGTTTCGCTTGCACCGTGTTTTTACCCATTAAAAAACAATGTTTTATCAGAACACGAAACTCGGTTTTTTCCATTTTTTAAGCAAACTACAAAACGACTTTACTCCAACCTCGATAACTCAGCTGTTCATGGTCCGATCGACTTAAACTTTTGACACGTTTCAAGCAAAGATTAGTACTCTAGAAAGACCTGGTTACTGGTTTACTACGAGCGCCATCTCTGGGTTAGTCTCGGAACTTATTGATCAATGTGTTAATTATAAATAATTATAATTAGATCAAACTCACTTTTATTTTGACAAATTTCAGCTGAGGAATACAATCATATTACTAAAAGCCGTAATTATTTCACTTCCAAAGAGAAATTTAGGATTTTAGGTGATTCTTTGATTGAAGAACATTTAATCAAAATATTTCCCTCAAAAGAATATTATTTACAAGTTCTTCATTCTATGATGCCAGTGTGAAAAGGCAAATGAAATTTCGTTTAATGATTTCATACAATACATTACTACCCCCTACGGATGAAATGCCTCTTTCCTATGATAGTTCAAGGATTTCTAAGCGTTCAAGCGTTTTATCTAGTTAAATATTCATGAAATTGAAAATTTTAGGTAAAAAAATTATTTTTTAAGCAATTTCCATGCATAATTATTAATGCAAAATTTCAGTCGTTTAATTTCAAATTAAATTCCTTTTGCGTTTGTATTTTTCTAAAAATTTGCCACTAATATTTCTTATTTATTACGTGTAGTCATTTTATTAAAAGTTCTGTGGAGGAACAAGAACAAGATGTATTTCAAAAGTTCATCACCCCTGTATAAAATGGCTTCTTAATTTTAACAAACGAATCTCCAATATATTTTTGCAGCCATAGTGAAGTTTAACATGTTTAAGGAACTCTTTATTAAATTTAAAGAAATATACTGGAAACAGTTATCAATAGAGTTTTTCATTTGCATTCTAATTATTATTCTCACGAAAAAGAGCATTACCTGAAACATTACAGAAATAAAAATGATATAAATTAAAATATGTTATTCATATAAAAATAGAAGTTTTATTTCATTATAATAAATTAAATTAAAGCATAATTTGAATGACATTAATATTTAAAAACATTTAGCAACTAATTTTATGAATTGTCTGCTCTACCATTAATTTGTCACTTTATTATAACTTTTTACTTTATTATCACTTTTTTATAGCTTTAATTACTTTTATTCAAGAAATAAGCTATAATATTTCCAATCAGTCATTATATTAAAAACTTTCTGCTATGCTGTTTAAAAGGTTTGGAATTCCATAGATATCCAGTCAAATTATCATTTTACAAACATTAAAATATCGATAATAAACAACGAAATACTTTTTTTAATATCTGCACTTATAAAGTAAAAGGCTTGTAATTAGACTGCCTATATTCAGAACTTCATTAAATAATTATTACTTCGTTTTTTTTTTCTTTAGAGTTTAATTTAATTGAATGTAATTAATTTGGTTTCAACACACATTGATGTATAGTTATGTTCATTTTATAAAACACATTTGTATACAATTAATTTAATAAAGTGATTATTTACCTATATCCATTCTAGGTTTATTATGTATAGTAGAAAATGCAAAAGCGACATCAACTTTGACGCTCTTAATTTTTGTATAAATGTAAAATATTCAAAGCCTGTTTCCATTTAATCATATTAATTCATAGATTGATATTTACTTTATTTTACCGAAATAATTTTCCAGTTAATTTCATTTTAAATTGCCTGTACTGTAGATATTAATATAGAAAATAGAATTCCTTTACTTCACGAAATAATTAAGAGAAAAAAGTTTTAATTAAATAGCTTGATTAAATCTCGCTCAAAGGCGTTCCATGATAAAAGAAAGTACTTTCTAAAACTCCACCTAATTAAACTTCGGTTTTCAAATACTTCATTCTCTGTTGTAGATGTAGAGAAGTAAACTAAAACACAAAAGCATTTTCTAATATCTTTGTATCCGTCAACTTAGTTGTCTTTTGCAATCAACTAACAATTAATTAACGAAGCATTTGATAGAATGTGTGTACTCTTCTCTCTTTTTTATAAAAATTCTTTTAGCTCTTCAATGTCAAAGCACTTGTTTGGGAAATACAAGAATGTGAGATTATAGAAAAAACAGATAATTCAATATTAAACTCTAAAATACTCATTTTTACCAAACTTTTTACAGATTGTCTTTTTTATGAAAATAAAGCATTATAAGTTTGAGAAATAAGTTGCAAGTTTATTGTAGCAATTATGAGATTTGCTCTCTGAGGTTGACTAATTTTATTTAAAGTAATTTAAGGTGAATAATTTGAGAAAACAAACCCACACACTAGGTAATAATTGAATTGTGAATTGTTAAAAGAAATTAATTAAAAGCCATTTCAGCTTAAGAGGTACAATAAACGTAATATTTCGTTTCATGTATAAAAAATATTATAATCTTAACGAAAGTAGGATGTAATTTTGAATTTCAGTTGAACTAATTCACGAATTAACAAATTATTTCTTCATCCAGATTCTATAGCCTGCAAAAATGCATGCCAACTATTATAAAATGTATTGTGACTGTATGCTCTTGCAACATAAATTTCAACCTTAAGCTCCCTTTAGTTCTTCCTATCTCTTTTTTTTTACTGAAGTTGAAAAAGGTATTATATATGGTACTGGAAGATGAGGTTCAATTCAACACTGAGCATATTTGTTGCTTGTATTAGCTTCGTGATATGATCGTGGAATCGAAGGATGAATTAGAATCGAAAGAGCAAAATAAAATTATGCAATACCTTGATAAGTTAAGATGAGATCTTTTTACTCTTTAGTAAGGGAAAAGTGTACTTGTTTGTTAAAGCGGCGCCCGCCAAATTAAGAATACTCCAATGTCGCCAAGCTAGTTAAAAGCGACAAGTAAGCGGGGAGCGAAATTGAAATGTAGGAAAACAAATAACACACCAATAAATAATATAAAACTTTTTTAATTAATATTTTTAATTAATCTTTTATATGTTTAGTGATAAATCTCATCCCAATAAGTACTATAAAAATTTAGATATTTAATATTAATATTTACAAAACTTTTAGAACAGTAATCTACATTAAAGGCCATATTTTCGAAATTGCGTTCACTATTTCATAGAAAGCATTTTTTTCCTTACATATTTCCTCCACATGAATTCTGTCAGATACGATTCTAGATGATGCCGTGCTGCGCTGTTTCTTGTTAAGCCACTTTGCGGAACCCACACATTCTTTCAACATTTTGTGCGGGAACTCCCGTTAACGGATCTACAAAATTGTACTTATGGTTCACCGTGAATTGTGTAAAACCATCATCCATTTCACTGTTTGGTAAACTGAAAATTGTTAACGACATTTTCAAAGGCAACAAAATAGGTATTAAAAAAAAATACGAAATCGGTAACGTTAACAGGCAAGCGATATTTTACTAAAATGATGAAGCGCTGTTTATTAGGACTGCAACCTTAGGTGTTTACAACCAAACATGGCAATAAATCTTACTGTTTGGCGATTTTCCGTCTACATCCGAAATCGAAATTTGGCGGGAGCCACTATAATGGACAAGTACCGGGAAAAATATGGATAAGTGTGTAGAAAATATGGAACAATTACTTTTAACTCAAAATATATAAACATTAGTCTTGAAGACTATCAATGCCTGCTAATTTTGCGAATTAGATATGATCCCATAGTGATCATATCTCCTCTATCACAATTCTATAATAACTAGTAAAATAACTTCTTTGTAGTGATAGGCACAGCTGCACACTTCTCACTTTACCAGATTTTCAATAATCATCATCTAACAGTCGAATGCTAACTGACAACGCTCAAAAGTTTGTGACGTTCATTCAAAATCAATATTGAAGATATTTTAAACACAGAAAAGTCCACTAAAGACACGACTATAAGTACGACACACAGACGCAAAATGGCAAAGTACGTATGCAACTACTGGAAAAAGATTACTTATGGAGAATACACTTTTAACATCTGCCAAGAGTGTAAACGCTCATTTTTACCATTTTTTTGTATTTGCTTCTTAATTAAAATATTCTAATACTTCATTTAAATTGTATTAATTTGTTTGAATTAAATAAAATATAAAAATATACTTCTTCTTATTTCGAAGTCTATGAGACGAAAGGTTAGCTAGAAAGTAACATCGATTTAAGCGTAGGTATCTAAAGTAAAAATCGTTTTGAACACACTTTCATTAATGCTAAGTAATGAAATATTTAATATGGTTTTCTATTTTCAAAGACATTTTTAATGAGAATCTGCATAAGAAAAACGTACCGTAAGAAACCTCTGTAAACTTAACATAACTCGATACCATAGAAAACTCGATACCATAAAGTCTTTATATTTAAAACTTTAAATTATGCTATAGAAATGATAACACATTTTACTTTGTTACATCAATATAGCTGAGCATAAAATTTATCACATTTATGTTTCAATCAAAACCATAATACTTATGCATGATTTTCTTTTAATAAAGTTGAATTTATTAACCTTCTCATTACAACATCAGCTCTGCCAGTCTTACGGGTTAAAACATTCTAGCGATTCTTCAATTTTCAATGAAATAACTATGCCTGAATAGTTTTGTGTAAAAGGAACTACCGCATATTTCCGAAAATAAGTCGTTTCGTCTGTAAACTGAGTATTCGGTTTGTATTTAAAAATCTACCCAAAATATTTAAATCCCGTACATAAGACGATTTTTTTAAAAAAAAAACAATTCCTTTACCGTTCGAAAATGTCGCCAAGAGAATGAAACTGTTGCCAAACAGATATAACAAGTGTATGTTTGTAAAATAAAACTCCTAGAGTTAAACGAAGAGAGAGAGAGATAATTTCTATTAACCAAATCTGACACGGTCTTTAAGCATTCATATGATTTTTTTGCCTTTTTTACATATATATTTCATTCGAAATATCATTCATATTCATTCAAATTGTAAATTAAAAAAAAATTACATATTCCTCTTCAGCTACTATTTTTATATGCACATTATCGACGGTATTATATTATTATTTCTAGTATAAGTTTTGTATTTTCCGGTATTCGGGTGCACACTTTGCCAACTTCAGCATTTTTTTCAGTTTGGGCGAGAATACGTCTAATCAGTAATATAAACTCTTTTGAAAATAAAACAACTCATTTTCATTAAAATAATGATGTTTTCATTTAAAATTATTTTCCTCATAAACTTAAGGGGACTTAGTACCTTTCGAAATCAAAAGTAGAACATTTTGACAAACTCTCTCTCTCTCTCTCTCTCTCTCTCTCTCTTCGATTCTTCATAAATCAACAAATTTTGCTCATTTCAATATGAAACTTTGCCAGTTTGTGTAATAAAGTGCATAGTTTAAAATATTGGGTCAAGTTTTGCTATTAAACTAATATATTTTCTCATACAACATGAAATATGCGTACAAAAATTTGAAAAATAAATTAGCTTACCTTACGTTACCCACAAGATAATATTTGAAAGATTTACAGTAGAACCATAATTCTTATACTAAATTAAATCTAAATATATATAATAACCTTATTCTATAAACCTCAAATTTTAAATTTATCTTACATTAAAAAAAATTGAAAAATTAAAAAAGTTATCAAGTTTGTATTTAGTAACTTTTTTTTCATGTATCATTTTGTAAAATAAAATATAATCATCCTATTAACAAAATTGAGGTTCACAGAATAAAGATCTAGAAGTACAACATTCATGTAAGATTTTAAAGCTCTGCATGAAAAATATTTTTTTTTTAATCCTGTGGGAAAGTGGGAAAGTCACAAACTGAGAAAAAGAAGTTTGTTTACATTGCATTACATAGAACAAGCCACTTTAGACATTTACATTTTTTGTTGCACAGGGCGTAATAATTGTCGGATTTTGACGCGGTTTGCTTCAAAATGCTTCTAACATTCAACACTATTTTTTGGAAACCAATTTGAAAAATCCAATTTTTGAAGGTCTAAAGTTACTAAGTCCCCTTAAGAAATTAAAGAGATTAAAACATATTATATTTGGCAATTTATCACTTGCGCACACCAAACAGAAAAGTACCAACGTCTTTTATGAACTAGCGTATCCGTATATAACCCTAACCCCTTAATAGCCGAAAAGCAGTTCTAAAATTCCTCGACTACACAGAAATATTCGGCATTTAAATTTTACAATTTATAGAGACTTATTAGAAAATGTGCGAAATATGGAAAATTAGGTGAGGAAAACGGTCCACATAATTAGACTTCATAACATTTTTTATTCATTAAAATGTTTTTCGAGTACTTCTTTATGTATTTTTTCAGCTTTTTCATGTTATTCATATTCTTTAAATTTATTAATCTATTACTATCTTATTCATATTCCTTATATTTTTTGTTTCTTTAATAAATTATTCATATTCTGGACATTTTTTTGTTTGTTTAATATATCATTTTTTGTGTCATCTGCTTCCGCTTTTCGAAGTGCCGGCCTTCCTGATTTGTATGCTATGTCTCGTCTTCGTGTGCCGTGTTTCCTGTCTTGAAGACTTCGATTTGCCTGCTTTTTTATCTGCTGTGTTTTGTGGACTCTTTTAAAATTCATGACAGATTTCCACCGGGGACCTTTGTCCCGAAGACTTTTATATATAACTTTTTAAACTCGATTTCTATTTTTCGGCTATTTTAGCTTTGTAACTCTTATCTGTAAATTATATGCTGAAATAAAAAGTTTTGAAATCTGTTATATTCTTTATATTTATTGCTTCATTAATATACTATTTCTTTACTTTTATTATTTATTTATTATACTATTCATACGTATTCTTAAACGTACTTGATCACGTATTCTTCACATTTATTATATTATTTAAATTCTTTACAATATTTTATATGTTATAAATTTATTTAATTAATGAGGTTTATTACTTGGAACTTATTTAATTTTAAACTTTTAGTATCATACAAAAAATAGTTTGTTTTCTCCCGAATTCCTTGAGAGAAACTCTTCCGAAAAGTTTTTACATCTCCATTTATTCTCCAAAGTAGCACTCAGTGTCGCCAATAACAGTTTGGATTTCTCAAGCAAGGAACGGAAATACCAGACTTGAATTCTTGGCCCATTGATGTCGGAGGCAGTTTCATTCACATTTATCTCCAGCGTTCCATGGAGATTCTCTTTAGCGCAGAGGAAGTCGTTTTCTTTATCCGAGTAGTGAACATAAAAGAGGAGACTTTTAGTGAAGTTCTCACTTTACGATACAGATTTGGGTAATGAAGAGAATATTCTCTTCTAGTGCATTGAAATGCTGAAAGGTGTTTTATTTTTAAAGTTTTCGATTAACACATAGTTACAAATTCACTGGCCAGAAATATTCTAGCAGTTTTTACTGATATGAAAATAATTAGTTAATTTTAGAAACACGCATTAATAAAAAAGTAAATAACATAAAAATTATAATATCAAATGTAATATGTTTGAAACCCAACATTTTACTTTGATGGATATTTATATTTCAAAAAATATGTGTGTAAATATGTATGAAAAAATACGATGTATTTTACTTTGATGTACATTTATACATAAAAAAAATAAGAAGCTAGAAGTTTTGTTATTTAAGTGAGAGAATTTTTATTGAGTAATAAGAGAACATTTTATTTCCCATCAGCATGTTAAAAATTAAACGACGGCCGCTTTTTGTAAATCAGCTATAATCCGGGGTATCATAAAGTTTTAATTATCATACTAAAGAATAACAAATATATATAGATAAAATTTATTTTGCATATTAATTGATTCTTACATACATAAGTTGTAAATTATAGCCATTCATCTTTATTTGTTTGGTTTCAGAAAGACATAGATTAAAGAAACACGTAGTTTGGAGAAGATAGAGTTCTACAATGATGGTCCTTCGAAATGTAAGGAAACGCTGGGAGAAATGTATAACTCTGAAAAGTAACTATGTAGTGAAGTCTTAAGAAAAATAATTAAAAAATAAGATTATATCTTGATTATATATTTTGTAGTTTTTCCAGTTACTAAAACCTTATGATACTGCGGGTTATTTAAGTCTATGTCTTCCTTAAACCATACAAACCAAAATTAATAGCTATAATTTACAGCATTATGTACATAAGTATCAATTATTCCACAAAATAAGTTTTATCCAGATCTTTCTGTTATTTCTTAGTAATAATTAAAATATACACTATACCTCGTTGTATTTACTTATTAATTTAATTCACTTTATGTATTCTTCAAATAAAAATATGGGAAGAAAAAGTCACTTATATGAATAAAGCAATTAAAATTTGAATAAATCTAAGACCTGGAATTTTAAAAAAAAAATTTCAGACAATTTATATTAATCAACAAAAATTAGCGGATAAAATTAAGGCCCAAACGTTTTTCATTATTCATAACTAAATATTGCAAAATACAAAAAATATCCCTTAAATTAAGAGCCCAAATTCATAATGAATACGTATCTGTAAATTTAATTTAATTTAATTACAGACTTTTATTCTTGTAATTAATGAATCAATAAAAAGCTTCCTTTATGTTTCCCTTATCTCTTTTCTACAAAATCCTTTCATTTTTGTGAAGTAATGGATTGATATTCTGAGAGCAGTCATATCAAACAACCGTAAGAACTAACACAAAAACCACGCCGTACGTAGTGTTATTTTTAACTGTAGGTTTTGTTTTATCCAAATATTTAGTTCCTTGAGGATTTTAAATAGGTATTAAGACCACACTGAATTCCATTTAGAAGCAATTGAAGAAATCGTCTGCTGTTGGAATTTATTCTACTATAATGTGTGATTCGTCGTTTTAAAATCAAGGTACCGTAAGAAACAGTGACTGTGTTGTAATAAATAAATGAAATACAACTTTTCTGTTGTGAATTTATTGCTGATTGATTTTAATAACTTAGAATTTAAAGAGGAATACAAAATATAGTCATGAGCCTCCTAATTTTTAAACTCTGTGAAGTGATGAGGACGACAAGCGAAGTGGCACCTCCATTCCCAAACATCCCCATTATACTAAAAGGAGCGACTGGAACCACGACACATTTAACATGCACGCTCCCTTCTAATGGTGCGTCTCTAAGTTGACCCATGACTCTAACCCATGATTCGATTAAATCAAAGCCGATCGTTACAATGGATCAATTAAGGATCATCGCGACAATGACCCTTGGCCTTCCACCTACATTATATCTTGACAAAACTGGTTTAAACTCAACAGCCTCAATTAATCTAAAATATAATAGTAATAATAAAATATCTAGTTCCAAGGACAATATGTTTTAAATTTCTATTAAAATATTCTAAGAAATATATTTAAATGGTTTCATATATATAAAAGTGTTTTATTGCACTAATATAAATTACCAATAATTCATGTCGTATTTAGAAGCAACAAAGGAGCAATTGAGTCATTTAATACAAAGCTACCAGTGCATCGTTTGGAAGTAAACAATCAGGCAATCAAACTAAAAAAAAAACAATTACATAGACAGTGTTACTCCACAGTTAAATTTAACATCGGGTATTTGCCAATTTTCAAGATTTTGACGTCGTAATTTATTGAAATAGATTAGCTGGCTTCACACATACAGATAGGAGTAGCATTCGTTATCGGTCTTAAAGTAGAAATGTCTAGTTTTCTCTTGAAATAAGTGTAATTGTAAGATCTTCCGTTGTAGTAATTGACTTTGATCATTGAATGCTTTAACTTCTTAGCATAAAAAGACCTATATGTAGACAGTGACGCTAACTTATGCTATTAGGATCGAAATTACAAATGCTACATTTAGAGTAACAAGGAACTTTTAACGGCAGCATTGGAAGGGATAAATTTCAGATCGCAATCATTTTAATGATGGGTATCCATCGTGGATATATTCCCTTAAGACTAGCAGTGACAGTAACGTTTCCGAAATATCTGAAGAAACATATCTAGAAATCGTCATGGAACAAGAGTCATTTCCTAATACATTATATAAGGTTCAATACCAAAATTACGAACCACAACGAAGTTCAAAATCCTATCAACAGGTGGAAAATGGGGAATACAATGCAAGTGAACAAATTTTTTCTCAAATTGAGGTCTTTTTACCATCTGTATTCCCTCTTCAACTTAATTCTTATAACATTCTACGAGTATCTGAAATTATTCATCATGTTATTTCTTATAACATTCCATAGTGATCTGCAATTCCTCTTCAAGTAACTACTTATAACATTCCTTCGGATCCAATTTATTCATTTCAAGGCAGAATGATAAGCAATTATCTTATTGACTCTTCGTTGCCTCAGCGAGTAACTCACATTTACTCCATTTTTGTTACGTTTCCAAAAAAGACAGTTTCAAGTACTTGGGAAAGAAGTCAAGAAGATTCAATTGGGAGTTCGTTAAATAGGTTTCCAAATAACACAGCATGTGCAGCTCCTACACAAATGGATGACTGTTTCTTTGGGGATGTAATGCAGGAAGGAATAGCAACAATCATACTTCTTCCCGAAATTTCTTCTCCTGATGATAATGAATTACATGCAACTGTTCAATCAAATTCATCAAAAAATGGTGAGAAAAATGTTACAAGGCAAATGGATTCCATTAATTCCATTCTAAAATGTGAAATATGTTACAAAGTATTTTCAACAATAGGTAATCTTAAAAATCATCTTCAATATCATAAAAAGGAAAAAAAATTTAATGTGGATTATGTGGTTTATGTTTTATATCTAAAAGCAGACTTAACACCCATCTTTTTATTCACTCGGGAGAAAAATTTTAATGTGAAGTATGCGATAAAAGATCTTCAACTCAAGTTAAATGCCACCTTCTTATACATAAAGGAGAATTGGAGTTTAAATGTGAAGTATGCTGTAAAACATTTGCATGTAATAGAAATCTTAAAAGACACCTTCCCTTACATAAAAAAAGGAAATTTCAATGTGTAAAATGCAGTCAATTGTGTTTGCTAAAGTACGTGTCCTTAACCACATGTTGACCTAGAATAATGAAGAAAATTCAGAATGTAGCTTTGAAAGGAAATATATACACATAAAAAAAGTCTCCCGAACCACAAATGAATTAAATCTTATTCAAAATCTGAAATATATATGGATGTTTCATCTTGGAATTCAAAATCAATAAGTTGATTCACAACTAAAGCAACTTAATATGAAAAAAAAAACATTCAGACCGTATTTCAATTTTCATTTCAGTATTTTAATAAAGAAATAAGCAGTAAATTCTTAATTCACGAATTTCTATTAAAATTTAAAGTGCTGGCTCATTTAATAAAAATAGAAATGTAAGTTATTATTTTTTATTGGTTTTTGACCAAATTTGAAGAATTTAGAATGTTTATGGTATCATTTGTGAAATCAATCAAAGATTTTGTAATAATTTGCTTAGAAATAAATGAATTAAACTGAAAGAAAATTTATAAGTAGAAATTAATTATTTATTTTATACACGTATATTTCTTACATATATTTTACCTCAAACATTTCAATTAAATTTTTGTCACATATTTTGTTCCAGAACGATATTGTAAGAAGATCGATTGAATATTGTTAACTATATTCAGTAATTTTGTATACACAGATAAATGTCGATGAATACGGGTGAAATGTAATATGTACCAATGTTTATATGCTAACAAATTTTAAAAAACTTCTGATAAGAGGTTTTTACGTCTCTGTAGATTTGATGTAAATTACTTGGGTAAATGTTTTGATGAATCGACAATAAAATTATTTAAAAATATGAAATGTGTTTTATATTCTTGTAGAATTAGTACCTTTAATTCGTACAAATATGTCATTCATCATATTTACAAAATGTGTCAATAAATGTTTCATTCACTAAAACAATCAAGAAGTTGAATTAACTTCAAAGTTTCATTTTTTATGTTCCTAAAGATAAATTGGTAAATATTGTATATATTTGAACAAACAAATGATTATTTATAGGATATTATCTTTTGTTTTAGAAAAGTACAAGAGTTTTAGGTATAAGAGACTCGTAACTTTTAATCCCGGGTACACTGCGAAAAACGGGTATGCAAAATCGAGTAGAAAGTGCTCACTTTTGAATACTTCACATACTCAAAATGGCTCCGATCCCAACGTATTCAAATTTGAGATTCGCACATACTCATTTTTAGTAACAAGCACATACTCAGAATGGCAACTTCACGTTCTCACTTTTGAATACGTCACATACTCAAAATAGTTCCTATCCCAACATACTCATATTTGAGTCTCGCACATACTCATTTTTGTACGTACTCAAAATGGAAACTTCACATACTCATTTCTGAATATAATCTTGTATCAATTATGAGTGTGGAATAGAAAAATGAGTGTCATGTATTTATTTGTGAATCTGTTACTGCATCAAATATGAGAATCAAACAATCCAGTGAGTATGTTTTGAATTTATTTTCCGATACTGTTGTTGTATCGAAAATGAATTTTAAACAGAAAAATATATATCAATTAAAATTTTCAGGGAAATAAATAAGCGCTTCTTTATTTGCAAGTATCATTTTCTTCATCTTATATATTATTTTACACTTTATGAAGTTTTTGTTACAAAACTTCCGATTCGGTTGAATCGAAGTTGGAGGGGGCCTGGCGAACTTTAACTTTCTTTTGGCGATAAATCGCTAATGTGGTTACCATGCAGGTTTGCTTATGGTAACCCTATAAAATCTGTAAAAGGGGATTCGACGTCAACGTCATCTTTTCTTGCTTCTCATTTGAAATACCCGCCTTGGTGTCATTCTGGTACTTCATTTGCCTTCCAGGCACGACGCAATCTTTTATTCTCTCTTTCGGATGCTCCGAGTTTGAGTGAGTGAGTGAATGAAAGGTTTATTGGCGCAAGAGCCAGATATGGCTATGCAAGCTCCGAGTTTGAAACACCCGCTTTGGCGCCATCTCAAAAAAATCGCCAAGGGGATCCTTCAAAGTTCGATTTTACCGAAAATAATTTTAATGCAAATTAAAGTAAGAAGTCACTAAGCTACGATTACGATGTAATATGAATACAGACAAAAAAAAAACACCTGCAAAGCACAAATAACTACTCACAGAAAATCATTTTCAAATCATAAATCAGAAAATCATGATCAATAACATTTCAACAACATTTTTATATCTTATTTAAAAGAATCTTTCTGTAGTTGTGAGCGAGTCACTGGGAAAAAAAATGTAAACAAACACAGACGCGAAAATGAGTATGCGTACATACTCATTTTAATATTCCTGTATTATACCGCGTGTAGCGTGGTAAATACGAAATATAGTTCGAAATATTAAAGCAAACCATATTTGTTTTTGAAACCCACTTTGTAAAATACGTAGTCAGTATATAAAAGGAACTTTTATAGTCCTTATATCTGTAATAATTTTTTGAGAATGCTGATTTCCCATTTTTTTTTTTGGTTTTGAATACTTGTAATGTTCACATTCGATAAAGGTATACGCTCAAATCTGATACAAACATACTCATTTCAAAACGAGTACGTCTAGGTATTCATTTTTGAGTATTTCTTTTTTCTCCGTGTAAGAAAACAGATATAATACAGGCTTTTTAAAAACAAATACTAGTACAATTTATGCTTTTGGTTTTGGTTTTATTTTAAAGTAAAATTTAACTTTCTTGGGTTTTGATAATCATTGGGAGATAGCTGATTCCAAAAAAACATTCTTATAATAAATGTTTTTGGAAAATGCAGCTGGAATAAGTATTTTCCGATTAGTAAAGCACAAAATAATATCTAAAAATCTTAAGAAATATATTGAACTTCAGAAAATAAATATTTCTTATTATGAACATGGGGAAATGAGAGAAATTATATAAATACCGGAGAGTATTTAGAATGTGTATCAATATGTATTATTTGACAGGAGAAGTACAAAAAGTTAAATAGCACTGTATAAATCTGAGGTAATCGAAATTTTTTTTAATGCCTGGATGACTTTAATTGAAAAGGTATCTAGTGTATTGAACAATGAGGTTTGATTTCAAATTAGTGTCCAAAGTAGAAAAATGGTAATAGGTATGAACATCTGCCCAGATTTGGATCCGTTGAAACGTGAATTTGAGTCCTGATATAAATAAAGACTCGCAATGTAGCGGGTTTGAAAATATTTGAAATCGGTAGACAGAATGGTTGTAATCAATATAATGGCAAAATCTTCTAGCTGATCAAAATACTCTAATCCAACTATGTGAATAAGTAAGTGAATTGATTTTTTTAAATTTTTGATACCGTATTTAGATTTTAATTAAATTTTGGAAGTATTTAAATCAGATCACAAATGTATACACACAAATTAATGATATCTTAGAGATTCCTTCTCCAAAACTCTAACTTAGCCAACAAATAAAGAACATTGCTAGAAGAGAAAAAATTATCTCAGTTAGCCTTACCTAAATCAGCCAAAAAAAAAAAAAGTAGAATTCAATTTTGGTACATTTAAGAAATTAAACATATGTTGGAAGGCGAAATCGACCATAAATTCCCCACCCCGGGTGTTAGTAAAGACAACCCCAGATGGGAGAGCTCGCATTGAAGACCCCCGTCAGGAGACAATTATTTTTAAATTTAATAAGCAGAAAATTTCTTTAATATAATATGAAAATCATCAGCGCATGGAAATATAAATTTATTAATATAATGGAATGTTTTTTTTAATTTAAGAAAACACATATCAAATTATCTTTTTCATTAAAGAATTCGGGGTAAATCAATGTATTAAAACAAGAAGTGATTCACTTATTTTTAATGAGACATAATGATTTAAACTAGGTAGAAAGTTTAAAATATTAATAAAATTAAAATTGGGATCTTGAATAAGAGGTAGATCTGATCCGAGTTCAGATGCAGGAACAAAGGCCTTGAGTTTTGCAAACGGCGAGTGATTACCATTTAGTTGAAAGATAATGATTTGATCTGCCTCAGGTGCTGAAAAATGTAAATGAACTACTGACAGAAGTCAGTGTGGGGAACAGGAAGAAAATGTTGCAGACCAAAATATACATGAATAAAAGAAAACGTTTTGTGATTTTTTTTGTATGGGACAGATCTTCTCCCTAAATCCATAATTAGAGTCGTAACTAGATCCAAAACACAGAGAAAAAAATGTTACAGATGTTAGTAAGAAAATGTTACAGATCAAAATGCGTATGAATAAAAATAAATGTTTCTTTTATCTTTCATTATGGGACAGACCTTCATAAGCAATTAAGCGAAATCATATAACTCTTAAACCTTAGGAAATTCCTATTTCTGGTAACAAACGTACATTCAAATATAGATATTCTTGTATATTTAAAAATTAATCCCATGAAAGTATTATTTAAATTTTTCGAGTTATGATTTAAAATATACTTAATTACTTCTAATCAACTTTATCAGAAGATACTTCGCTAGAAGTAATGATTCGTGCGAAATATCTTAAACACTTTTTATGATCATTTCTCGTAATTTATATAATCATATAATCATATTTTTTGCATAATATGAACAAAATTAATTGTTTTTTGTTCAAATTTCAGTACTTTATCAGTAGAAGGTACTTATTAAAATATGAAAGAATGTAATGTCAATTATAATATAGTAGAAATGTTTGTATCTGGTTTGATAGTAAAATATTTTAGTTCTATTATATTTCTAAGCATTTACCTGAATTAAGACATTGAAACTAAACCTTCTGACTAAGAAATAACTTAACTTATTCTAAAAATTTCCTCGTGTACTAATTGAAACTATCAAGATTCTATAAATGCTTATAGGGTAATCAACTATCAGGTATACGTATAACAAAGTGCTCGTTCAAAGTGAAAAGCACCAATTTTGTTACTTTTTTTCGCAGTCATGGCATTTTTTTGATACCCACAGTTAAAATATGCATCTAAGTACAATTAAATGAATTATTTAGAGAGAGGCTTGGATCATTTGATGCTACAGTCACTGAGGAATAATATTGTTTTGGATTCTTCTTGGTGTCTTGAATTTTCGTCAGTTTCAAAGAAGTTAATCCTTAATTCTCTGCCCACTTTACGGAATCTTAACCGTGATGAAGAGTTCGGTGAAAACATGAATAGCTTCAGTCAGACTCGTGGAATAAAAATTGGCCCAAGCTTACATATTATGAGTCAGATTCGAGTAATGATTTTTCAGTTACAATAGTGACTTGACTCTTACCTACACCTCACGAAAATTGACGATGATTCTTATAATATTGCTTTTCAACTTATTATTATACATTGCAAATCAAGCTTTCTAGTGGGTTTGTACTTCAGTTTTTTTTAAAAAAATTCATTAAACACTATCAAAAGGCAAGTTATATAGCATTTCCATGAGAAATAGAATTAGAATAAGATTTTTCATGGAATTAGAGAACGAATTTAGTGATAGTAACGTTTTTGTACCAATCAACAGTATAAGCGTTTAGTTATAAATGAGAGAATTGAAGAAGACAATGCGAGATGCTTTAATCACGTGTTTCGTACAATTAGCAGAAAGTGAAAAAAACACCAATTCAAAAATTCATAACGTCAACTTCATTAAAATTTAGTTTCAATTGAGTGTCAGTCGATATATCAATTTGTTACTCTATTTCTTTTATTGGGAGTTAAGAGTTGTCACAGTCTTGAGAAGGAATTTGGATCCAATGTCATTTTCGTTTTTGAACAGGGAAATATTCAAGAAATCTTTTTTGCAGCTCTGATAAATGTTGGACCTAACTAATTTTATTGGGATTAGGGTTATCTTATACTAAAATATTATGTAAATTAGAAAAACCTTCAATATTATCTTTCAAAATGTAGTCTGTCCAAAATTTCTATTTTAAAAGAGTGGTGTCAGTTTTACTTTATACTTTAAAATAGTGTAATAAATGGTTAAATAAGTGCTGGATTCTTCACCTGAGCCAAAGAACGATGGCTAATATGCTAACTAATGCGTGTCGATTAAGGTATTTGAAGCAAGTGGAGATTTTATTTTCTCCATTAAAAATATTTTTTTTGTGACAATCAAATTAAATTTCAGAATTCGATTATCTATAAAAATTAAAATCTTACTTAAGTTTTGGGGCTTAGATAAGCAAATAGTGATCTCTTGTGCGAAACCTGTCAAAGTTAAAGGGAACTCAGGTTGAAGATCTCTTTTCTTAGACGAAATGAAGGTCTGATATACTTTGCGTATTTCGATGGTTCAAGTATCAATATCAAATATCCAATTGTATTAGGCTAAAATGGCACTCTTGTTTCTTCATTGCTCCTACCCTTGGTCTCGGATCCGTTAAACTAAAAGATACAAGAAGGTGATAAGACGCCTTTCATAATATTATAAGTTTCACCCATTATAGGAGAATTTTTATTTGTTTAATTCGAAATGACTTTTCCTTTGAGAAAATTTTAAAGACTTTGTCTGCTTGAATTTCACAAATGTAGTTTGTTGTTATGTAAGTTGGTGTTGAATGTATGTAAGCATTAATAAAAGATGCAGTAGCCTAAATAGAGGCAGAACTTTGCTCAAGTGGAATATGGATTCCTCTCTTCTGAACTTTTATAAAATTTAATCCATATTGTCTTTTAGATTGTGTCTCATATCATTAATGGTATTCAAGTCATTGAATACTTTTTTTGGTTGAACAACTACGCCTCTTGCTGAGGCATTCCTCGAGTTGAATATATTGACATTCATATTATTTTATACCTTTGGTATAGGTAAGTATTTCTGGATGGAATTTGAAACCAGAAAATAGAATTGGTAAAAGAGATTATATTACATTAGTGATAATGGCCTGTCAGATTGTACCAGAGATGTTTTATGGAGCAAGTACCAAATATGCCTGAGGTGTGCTAAACCACGTTACATGTGCCCTTAGAACAAGAATTCAAGGTATACGTAGTGTTATTCCTAGAGGCTCTAACATTTATCTTTCCTGAAATTCAAAACAAATTTATCAAATTAAATTAATCCTTTATTGGAGCTAGAATAATAAAATGAGACCATAGAAACTGAAATGAATTCGAGAGAATTCTAAAAATACATTCCATATTTTCTGACTTCTGAATACCATTTGCATTCGAGTCAGCCCAATCAGCCATAACAGACTTTATTAACTGTAGAAATGAGTAACAATTTCCACTATATGTAATAATTAGATATAAAGAATACTCTTAAATTTATACAAAAGCTAACTTGATGTGCTAGAATTACATGCAAACATCGAAGTTCAACTTTATTTTTTAAATAGTTTTTACTACAATAAAATAAATTCTCCATCCAATAATAAAAACGTATTAAATGCACAATTATGCAGAGAAAAAATAACGATCTGTTGCATAAGCAGTTATAGTTTGGCAGTATGACTCTACAGAAAAAAAAAAATTGCCACCCTGAAAATTTAAAATCCAATGTAGAATTCAAACCTCCAGTAGCATCTTGACAAATTTCCATAACAAAATGTACACTCATATATAATATCCAATATACTGACGAAATCTGGAATGTAGAAAGTAGCATTAGTTATGGATAGCGACATATTAAGATATAGCCCACCAAGAGATAAAGAGAAACAAACTTTCTTCATGAGAACTAAATTGCAAATGCAGTTTGTTGGTGTCTTGACTCACATTTAAGTGATGAGGATTTAACTGAACAGCAATCCAACTTTTCAATTTCTTACATTCGGCAAGCGTAAGGAAAAGGTCCAACGAACTTATTGAGTCACGTTAAAAACAAAATCTGGACACACTATTAAAGAATAAGCAAGTCAATTTCTCAAAAATCTAATTGGTATGAAAGTGAGCCAAATTAAATACTTCATTTCGGTGGCGCATCACTTGAAGAGTTGCCTTTTTCTTCCAGTGGTGGGTACAAAATTTGATTTCATGTGTAGCATTAATTTTTACTTATATTATGTAATGTGTATGGAAATATACTTATATTTGGTAGTACACGTAAACTGTTCAGTTACTTACCATAGTTGGAAAAAAGTACAGTTAACTTTAAACTTACGAATATTCTATTAATCAAAAACAAAAATTATTTAAAGCTTCAAACAAAGCATCAAAATATGTGCTAACTATATAAATATATAGTAATAATATTAAGAGTAATTGGTCAAATCTATGGATTGTTTAATTACACATTGATTACTTGATATGGTTGTTCCTTATATAATAAGAAAGCGTATAACTTTTCAAAAATTGTATTACTATTAAAACTAAGTAAGATATAATGTAGTAATACCAAATGTAAAATCGTGTTCGAGTATATTCGAAAAAGTAGCAGGATAGTATAGTGTAACACAGAAGTAAAAGAAAAAGGAGCATGTGTTGAAAAATGTTTCTGTTATAGACTGGTATTAAATGTAAAAGTATCATAAGAAATAAAAAAAGAATACATTATCGGAAAATATTAAATTTCACTTGCTGAAAAACCAAAAGAGCAGAACATTTTAAATCTTTTTTATACTAAGGATGTTCTTATTAAATATTAGAGAATGGGGAGTAAATTTGATTATATTTCAAATTCACCATAGGCAGTATGATAAAAGATATATATAATAACTACAAATATTATATTAATATTGCGATGTATTTCTTCCTCAAAATGTGTTGCAAAACTGTGTTCCATTGAATCATATTAGGCGAATATTCTTTTAAAGTAAATTATATATCACTCTTCGTAACAAACTTTGAGTGGAAATCTTAATGCGGTACCAGTTCAGATTACGCCCTCGTCACATAAACGTTTTCAGGAAAGGAAAAATTTTATTTTTCAGGGTATCTAAAAAAAATATTAAATTTCGTATGACATTTGTAATGCAGAACACTCACATATCATTTTTAGGAAAATCTCATTATTGTTTCTTTAAGAACGGAAATGATATTTCTAATTAGAGCAGAATTTCAAGTTTCCTCTTTATGGCCGTTTAGCTGGGCTGATAAACGTTAAATTTGGTTGGGGTCCCAAACGCTCGTGTCAGTGCGGTATAAAAATTTAGAGAATAGTTCCAGCTTTTCAAAAGCTTTCGTCATTTGACCGAGGTACAAAACTACGAGTTACGTCGCTATTATCCCATGTTTTGCTTATCAGTTCGACGTTAAGGAGCAATCAAAATCTGATCCAATCACTTCTCTTAATGAAAAACATAAAAACAAAGAAAAATTTGCTTCTTGGAGGATTTTCACGGGACATTAAGACCATACGGACTGACATTTAAGAACTGGAAGGTATTCTGATACTATTTAGGGTGAATGAGTTATTGATTTTTCAGTAACGTCGCTCTAGAACAAACACGAAGGCTATTGGCGACGAATCTAGAAATTTTAAACCTTTGTCAAACGACGAGGACGACAACTGAGCTAGCACATATCTCACCTAACTTTCATACCATGACAATGGTAAAGATTTGGGCCTCGACAGTTTTAACGTCCATCAGCCCCGACCACAAGGTGGGATTTTAGTGGCATCAAGGTTCAAACCCATACCTCAACAATGAATTACAACGTAAAAATTTTCATTTTAAACATTTCGACGAAATCAAAGCAACCTCGCGACATTGATCAATGGTCTGCTAAATTCAATAATTCCTCTCAAAACCAGTTTAAATTCAACTGACTCAATTAATCTGCAATCTAATATAGTGATAGTAAATTATCTAGATCCAAGAATAGTATGTTTCAAAATTCTATCAAAATATTATAATAAATTTGTTTACATGATTTTATACACATAAATGTTATTTTCACATTAATATTCAATGGCTATTAAATAACATCCTTTTTAGAAGCAGCACATTAAAAGGGTATAGTTAAGAAAAGACAAATCAAGCAATCAACAGAAGCAATTACATTTTAACCGTAATAATATACCATTAGATGTCATTTGGGGAATACGTTGATTTCCAAGATTACGTTGTGTTTTTAAATTGAAGTAGAAACGCTGATTTCACATATACGAATAGGAGTAAAAAATTGTATTGGTTTTTAATCGTAACTTCTAGTTTTATCTTTAAATGAGTATGTTGTATGACCTTCTATTTATGTGACTAAATTTCATTATTGAAGGCTTTAATTTTTAACCGCAACGTGACATGTATGACATATATGTACACTTCAATGTCAAAAAAACATCCTTGAATGATTCCTTTTAGACTGTCGTTGAAAATAACAAATCCAAAAATCCTGAAACAGCATAACAAGAAATCATCATGGAACAAGAATCCATTCCTAATACAGTATATGAGATTCAATACCAGAATTGCGAACCACAACGAAGTTCGAATTCCTATCAACAGGTGGAAACTGAAGGATACAATGCAAGAGAACAAATTATTTCTCAAAGTGAGGTCTTTTTAACATCTGCATTTCCTCATGAACTTACTTCATATAACATTTTACGGGAATCTGAAATTCCTCATCAAGTTGTTTCTTATAACATTCCTCAAGAACCAACATTTCCTCATCAAGTTATTTCTTATAACATTCCACAAGGATCTGAAATTCCTCTTCAAGTAACTACTTATAACATTCCTTCGAATCCAATCTATTCATTTCAAGACAGATTGATAGACAATAATCTCAGTGACTTCCCTTTGCCTCAGGTAATACCTAACAATTATTCAGATTTTGTTACCTTTCCACCAACAACAGTTTCAAATACTTGGGAAAGAAGCCAGGAAGTGTCAAGTGGGAGTTCGTTAACTTGTTTTCCAAATAACACAGCATGTGCAGCTCCTACACAAATGGATAACTGTTTCTTTGGGGATGTAATGCAGGAAGGAATAGCTCCAATCATATTTCTTCCCGAAATTTCTTCCCTTCAAGAAAATGAATTACATGTAACTGTTCAAACTAATTCATCAGAAAATAGTGAGAAAAGTGTTACAAAGGAATTTAATTCCAGTAATTCCATTTTACAATGTGAATTATGTTACAAAGTATTTTCAACAATAGGTAAGCTTAAAAATCATCTTCAATATCATAAAAAGGAAAAGAAATTTAAATGTGACAAATGTTGCAAAGAATTTCTATATAAAAATAGTCTGAACTCTCATATTCTCATTCATAATGGAAAAAATTTTAAATGTGAAATATGCAATAAAATTTTTTCAACTAATCAACATCTTAAAGTTCATCTTCTCATTCACAAAGGAGGAAATTTTAAATGTGAAATATGCAATAAAAATTTTTCAACTAATAAATATCTTAAAGTTCATCTTCTCATTCACAAAGGAGGAAATTTTAAATGTGAAATATGCAATAAAACCTTTTCAACTAATCAATATCTTAAAGTTCATCTTCTCATTCACAAACAAGGAAATTTTAAATGTGAAATATGCTATAAAAGTTTTTCAACTGATAAAAACGTAAAAGCTCATCTTCTCATTCATAATCAAGAAAAGAAATTTAAATGTGAAATATGCTTTAAAAATTTTTCAACTAATAAATACCTTAAAGTTCATCTTCTCATTCATAATCAAGAAAAGAAATTTAACTGTGAAAAATGCAATAAATTCTTTTTGCTAAAACATAATCTCAAGAAACACATGTTGACCCATAAGAAAGATTTAAGAATGCCGATTTTGTAAGGAAATTTATCTGCACAAAAGAGAAATCTTCAGGACAACGAGTGACTAATACATAACGCAAATTTCAAACGAATGAGGATTTTTTATTATAAAATTCAAATGTTTGAATTCAGTAGCAAACAAAGCGAATTTCATTGGAAACCAATATTCTTACTACATTTTGAATTACATTTCAGTACTTTGACAAGGAAAAGAACTAGAAAGTTTGTAAGAGGATTGATTGCATACTGTAAACTATATTCAATAATTATGTTTGCATTTATAAACATCGTGGAATACAGGTCAAATTAAATATGTACCTAAGGTTTTACATGCTAAGAATTTTAACTGACTTCTAAAAATGACTTTGTACATCTCTGTAAGTTTGATACAAATTACTTGGTTTTATTTCTTAGATAAATGAGCAATAAAATCATTAAAAGTATTAAAATGTGTCATCATTCTTGTAGTGAAAGAGCAAGTATTTCAAGCAATAGTTTGATTCATTATTCTTTAATAACAACATTTATTCAGCCAGGAAACTGAAATAAGTTCAAATTTTCATATTTTATGCTCACAATGATAATACGACAAAAATTGAATTCATTTGTAAAAAAGAGCTATTTATTTGTCTGGTTATTATCAACGAGCTTATAAAAAATAGAGAGAGGGGAACTTTAGGCTAAAGTACCATGATATTGAATCCCGTTCAATTTAAGGTATCCGCCTACCTCTGAAAAGGATTTTTTAAAATAATTGAAAAAATAATTTTTTATATGCATTATACTATAAGATATAGCTAAAAACTTAAAATACAATGTAAAATTTGCATATGTTAATAATTGTTTTAATATTTCAGCTCAAAAAAATACATAAAAATAGCAGTACAATGGCACTTGTGCAAAACACCAAAACTGAAATTTAAATAGAGATATTTAGATTCTCTAAATTTTATTATGATTAATTAAATCTAATTTAGGATTTGTGCCTCTCTCACAATTATTACCCTGAAAATTAAATATTTATAGGAAGTCGTACTTTAACGTACAGAAAAACCATACAAATTTGTGACAAATTATGACTTTTATCATCAATAAAATGCAAAGGAATCGCCTTATAGTAATAGGAGTGATTTAAGTCCTTAATACACTTTCATAGAGTATTCCATGAAAGTTTCATAACATTATATACATAACTGTTTTCAAAACGATGCTTTGCGCTGAAGCAAAAAAGGAAAATTTTCATTTTGAGAAAAAGTTGAAAATACATTTCAACCCAGAAACTTACCTAATCAAATAAACATTTAACATTAAAAGGCCGCTGATTTGTAAAGTTCACTATCAGTATTACAAAAATAAGTTATTTTTTTTCCCTCTGATGGCCTTTAAAACTTTCCTGCGCTTACATGTAACAGGTGTTGTATAACGTTCCAAATCCCTGACTCGATTGTAATCCAACTTTTCGTATCCCTTTACATTGAAGTTGCCCGGATTTTCAAAGTGCAGCTTATTTAAGACTTTTAAACAACATTAATGTTCTTCGTTAAATTGTAAAATTGCATTATATGCATCCAATATCACAGTTTTCAAACAAATAAAAACTTCCTTTACTACTCTTTATCATATTACACCATAAAAATATTCATTTGCATTTTGGGTAATAGAAAATTCATTTTGCATGTTGGATGATATTTTGATGGCGATATTACGTAAAATATCAATGAAAAACAAACATTAAAGTTCCATTTCCGGTAGCAGAATGTTACTTCCACTTCTAAAATTTCACATAGACTATTATTAAAATGCTTATAACTCAAGTTCTATGTAAGATAGAAACAAAATTGAAACTGTTCTAGAAAGCTAAGAAATTTGAATTTAATAATAGACCGTAAATTAAAAATCGACTTTATGACCGAAAATTGCGTTTTAAAGGTAGGTGGATACTTTAAATTAACCAAGTCTTCTTTAAAAAGATGTAGACCTTTTGCATTTAACTTTGAATTAATCGTTCCGTCATCTAAAAGTGGGAAGGAACAGAATTATTCTATTTCAAAAATTTATTAATTACAATGATCTCAGAAATTTATTAAAAGTATTAATAAAGAGCTCCAGCTAAAATACGTAAATGATTAAATATAATATATTCTGATATTTGAATCTATATATTTACGGGAAGGATTGCCATGTTGGCTGTGTCTACGTTTAGTTTTAAAATAGAATACAAATTTGGGTACCATCACCCCATACTCGAAACGATGGTCGATAAGAGAATTGAGGTCTAAAGTGACTTCCATTTATATATTCAAGATATATTTTATAAATTTATTTATCAATGTAATATCTTGATTTTCCATACTGTTCAAAGTCATAAGCCATTCCGTATACTGCCGGTTTTAAGTTATTGCCATATGGGAAAGCGAGAAAACTTTTTCCCCTTGAGATAGAGTATAGTACCTTCTAATGGAAAATCGGCTGTTCAAGTTTACCATCAAATGGAAGTTATAATGTGTGGTACTTATAATTTTTTATTTCATCTAATTGAAGAGCGAAAAGGTGTTAAGGTTAAAAATAAACACCAATTAAAGTAATCGATAATTTTTCAAGTTAGGTGTAACTGAAACAAAAAAAAGGTTCACTTTTAAAAAGTAACTAGTTTATAGTAGCAAATTGCTGAACACTTATTTAAAAACGAAAATATTTATAAGAATCCTCAGGCGGATTCTACGGATATTGTATATAAAATTTGAGCTTAAACTCACTACGACCACAAAAGCATGATAGTTTGAGACCAAAATATTAACGATAGAAGAAATTGAGTTTGTCAGCATTTAACTACTAAGAGTCTTAAAACCGAAAGCAGGTTTGTAGAAAGAGACTATTAAAACACGAAATCAATATGGGTTCAGATAAAAAACTTTTTTTACTCCTTGGGAAATGGAAATTCCTGCTTGTACAGATGTTATCAGTTCGAGATAAAGAGATTATTATTATTTGTTTTACAGTTGGTCATTTAGCCCTGCAGACCGTATATTCAAGTACCCACGTTTTACGCAGCTTTGCGAAAAATATAGATGAATTTTATTCTTGTTGTTGTGAACGAGAGAGACCAAACTGTTTACACTTAACGCAATGAATTACAGATTTATGAGTATTAATCATAGCGTGTTCTTTCAGAGTCAATGTACATAAATCTTGTTATAGCCTTATTGAAGAAATAAGGTGTGTTTGGGTCGATAATTCAATAATTACCACGTTGGGCTTAAGTTTTAAAATTATTTTAGACTTTATCAATATCATAAAATCTTTTTTAGCAGTTAGCTATTTTCTCAGATAAAAATTTTATTATGTGCAATAAAAATTATGTTCGATGATGCTTGGATCTTCTGATCTCATAATCATTGAGGATTGTAATTGATTTAAGTTCCACTTAAAGTCTTTAAACATCATAAGTTTCAGCCCTGTTAAACGTTAACCCCTTTACCTACTTTAAAGCGTCTAACTCATGATGATGGTTTTGATCCCAACAAGAATAACACAAGTAAGACATGTGGAGTTATTTTTTTTCCACTAACAATCAAGATTTAGTTCTCACCCTTACGCCTTGATTGTTAGTTGCGATTCTAATAATAAACGTTACAAAACAAGTGTGGTAGTGATTTTGTGTTTTACAGATTGAAATAATATATAATAAATCCTTACGAAAAGCAACATATGTAACATTTACAATGAAGCGTTGATTAGGATTCCAGTGATATTGACATGTTTGAACCTATCAAAAAGCCTATAAAGCGTTTCATTATAAATGCGATTGCTGAAGAGGATCGTGCCATTCTTTAACCATATGAGTCATGCATTTGATAGAAAGCGAAATACACACCAATAATTTGGAAAAATTCTGAAACTCATGGCATAAAAGTGTTTATTATAAATAATTTAAGCGAGGACCAAAGATTATTAGAGATATTTTCTATTATATTTGATAGCAAATTTGTTAAATATTTGCTACTGAAAATATTGTTTCACATGTCAGCCAGCAGAAAAGACGGAAATCGTACAGCAGTTGGTAATATGTTACTTTAGAGTAAATGAAGACCTAATATGCCTTGTGCATGGCTCAAGTATTAAAAAATAATGTAAACATATTGTTACAAATATAATTTGGCAAAAAATATAATTATAGAAAATGCAGTAGCCTAAACAGTCACAAAGTTTTGCTTAAGTGAAATATAGATTTCCTCTCTTCTCATCTTTTACAACATTTAATCCATATTGTCTTTTATATTGCGTCTCTTATCATTAATAATATTCAAGTCCTTGAATACTTCTGCTTTTGGTAGGTGAAATGCTTCCACTACTTGATGAGGCGTTCCTCAATTTCAATATTTTGACAGTCATATTATTTTACTCCTCCGGTAAGATAAGCAAATATAGATGAAACTTTTCACCAGAAGAGAAGATTGGTGGCTGATACTCTAACAGCGTAATATGTTTGGACAGGACCAAAAATGCGGGAACCAAAAGTGGTTATGTTGTACCAAACTAGGTTAAGTGTGCCTGAAATGATGTAATTTCACTGTTGACTTTACAAGTTAATTCTTTGCAGACGTAAAGTTTAATCGTAGAGTCTCTGAACTTTTTGTCTTTTTTTGAATTGGGATCGAATATACGAGTATCAAACTAAACTTTATCGGCACCGCACTAATCGAATGAGTCTACAGAAGCTAAAATTTATTTAAGAATTTTAAAAATACATTCAATGTTTATGGACTCCTGGATACCATTTGAGATCGAGTTAGCCTCATCAGGTATAACAGAATTCATGAATTGAACTGCCTAAAAGTGGAAAAAGTGTCACTACGTACAATAACTACCAAATATAGAATACGCTAAACTATACACAAAAGCTAACTTCATGTGTCAGAAACAAGTACAGTCATTGCAATTCAACTTTCATTTGAATTGTTTTGACCAGAATATCATAAAATTGTGGATCCATTAATGAAGACGCAAAAACTCAGAAAAAGGCCCAGAGAAAAATAACAATAAATTTTATAAACAGGATATAGTTTCGCAATGTGACACTGAAGAAAAATAGTCCCTAAGAGAAACTTTTAAGTTCCAAGGTATGGGAAGTGTAGAACCAAGTACTGCTTACAGCTAGAGATATATTAAGATAACGCAGAACCAGAGATTAAGAGATTTAAACTTTCTTCATGAAAGCCAAGCTGCAATTAAAATCACTTGGTGTCGCACCTCGTAATTTTGCCTCACAATTAAGTCACGCGGAACGTCTCTGAAATGGCACACTACTTTTATGCTTCCTCATCACGTCAGAATATGGAAGTAATCGAAACGACAGCAGGGTTCCTACTCCCGCCAGAACAGCAAACTTCTAGCGTCACGTTACACGTTAGCCCCATCAGCCATAACATAATTCATGAATTTAACTCCCGAAAAGTGAACAAATTGTCACTACGTACTATAAATACCAAAAATATAATACACTATAAGATATAAAAAAAAAACTAACTTGCTGTGTAGGAAACACAAACTGTCATCGCAATCCAAGTTTCTTTTGAACAGTTTTGACAAAAGCATCATAAAATTGTCAATCCATTAATGAAAATGCAGAAGAAAGTCCAAATAAAAATAAAAAAAAACATTTTATAAGTAAACTACGGTTTAGCAGTTTAATAATGAAGGAAACAACGCCGCTACAAAGTCCTACAGATTCAAGAAAAACGTTGAACACTTATTGAATTCAAATTTTTCTTAAATATTTCATTTTTTATTCCCTACTTATTTAGAATAATGTAAATAACTTTATATATTTTAATGTAATGAAGATGTTTGTAAATATTGCTATGTATTGTTATATAAAATGATTTAAAGAAATTTTTTAAACGTTTTAAAGCTTTTTAAAAAGTATAAAACAATAAATTTCATCACTGAATTTGACTATTTTTAGTTTAAACATCCCTTCTAAAATGAAACGCTCCAAAAACATTGTTTTATAGCATTAGATATCAAAATAATATCGGGATTGCCTGTACCTATAACGATCATAAAGGTGGTTTCTGACTTCGATAGGGTACAAATACTTAAGTTATTTCCATGCGTAAATTTGAGAAAAAGAATTCCGTTTATATCAACAGATGGAAGATCTAGTATTAAATTTTCTCTTTAGATAGAAATTACCGCTCAGATAATTAAATTCGTTAATTCTTTTAAGTAAAGAGAGAATTTGTCACAAGGGTAAAAATGTAAATTAATTAAAATTATAAGTAGATTTTTCAATTTGAATTTAACAGCCAATTTTTTTTTTCGGTTTGTTGCTAAATAGGATAATTCCTTAAAGATATGAATATGTTTGCCCAATTTTGATTTACATTAATACATATTGAGTTTATTATCGACTAGAAAATGAAGAGTTTAATAGCCCATACACCTCTATAGAAATAGAAAGCTATTAAAACCTAAAATATGTATAGCTATAGAAAAAACATTTTCCCTTCTTGAAAAACGGGAATTCCATTTTCAAAGGTGTTGTTAGTATAACACTCAAACCAAAATAATTATTTTTAGTCACATAGGTGGTACATTCCCTACAGACCTAGGGATCATGCATTTTCCAGCTAGCATGGTTTTAACTACATTGCATGAACGGTAGGGTGGGGGGGTGCCTAAATCTTAGTTTTAAAATTCGTTAGGTACACACTTTAAAATGTGTTAGGTAATAATGAACTATCATAGCTTGTTATTTTGAAGCGAATATTCAAAAAATTGGTAATATTTTTATTGAGGAAATAAACTTAATGCATCTTAATAACATGTTGGGCTATTATGTAGACAGAAATATGGAACTTGTCTATTTTCGTAAACTCTTTCTCGCAGTAAGCGCATTCTTATGGTTGCCACATCTAAAATACGTATCTATATTTAATAAAATGAATTGCCGGTGGTGGAGTTCATATCTTCTAATCCCATAATCACATAGGAATGATTTTTATTTGAGTTCGTATTGAAATCTTAGGACTTCGTCAGCTTCAAAAAAGTTAATCATTGCCTCTTACCTTACTTTATTGTGTCTGACTTATGATGAAGAACTTAGCCAAATCATGATGAGTATAAGTCAGTTTCGCGAAATAAAAATTGACCCAAACATACACATCACGAGTCAAAATCATGCAAAGAATTCAGACTGTTACAATCATGATTTAGATCAAACCAAGAAGCCTCGAGAGTTAGTGACGATTGTTAAACTATACGGATCAAAGGGTTCTGTACTTCAGCTTTTCAAAATAAGTTTAATAAGCAGGTAGAAGTAATGATAACGAATTTAGTGATTGTGACGTGTTTATACACTCAAAAGGCATATAAAACGTTTAATTATAAATGAGATTATTAAAGAGAATGATGCGATTCTCTCGTCAATCACGTGTATCGTACCTTTGGCAGAAAGAGAAATGTAAACCCATTATTTGGAAATAATCAGAAATTCAAGACGTAAAAGCATCTGTTACAAATAATTTAAGGGAGAGAAAAGGAATTTTAAAGCTATTTTCTATTAAATTTTATATCAAATTTTATAAAATGTTTGTTAAAGAAATAAATCCTTTTTTCTTTTCGTAAGTCAAGCCATTCACAAAGAGTAATAAATACGGAAATTGTAAAGCCCTTTTGGAACCTTGTTAACTTAAACAAAATAAAGGCCTTACATGCATTGAGAATTTTGATGGTTCAAGTTCAAAAATCTACTATCCAAGGATATCTAAAGGTTCACTCTGATCTTTTTAACGCATATCAACTCATACCTCTTAAGCCCAGAATTCGTCGAATTAAGGAGTTAAGACACAGTTTTTAATCTTATTAATAACATCCATTTTAGAAGATTTTTTTAATTAATTTTAAATGACTTTTGCTTTAAAATTTTCCCTGTGCTTTAATTTTGAAACTATTCCATGTTCTTATGCATGATGAGTTAAATCCATATTAGTAATAAGAGAAGACGAAGTAGCCTAATTAGATAGTGATATAAATATATCAATTGGAGTTCAGATTAACTTCTTATGAGATTTTATAAAATTCATTCCATATTAGTTATTTGATTTTGATTCATGTTATTACTAATGTTCAATTCGTGCAACATATTATCTTTTTGGTGAGGTAAGGAAATTTGCCATTTGCTGAGGTGGTGCTCCAGTTGAATGTTTTGATATTCGTTTTCTTTTATTCCCTCGGTATACATAAGCAAAATTCTAGATGGAATTTTTCATCAGAAACTGACATTTGTGAAAGAAATTCTAACAGCTTATGAATACGTGGTCAATGAGACAGTGGCAGATCCAAGTATGACTATGGTGTGACCAGTCGGGTTAAGAGTACCTGCAAATGAAACATCGTATAGTTTCTTTGTTGATTTTGAGAGAGAATTCTAGGTAGTCTTAAAATTATATTTCTATACGTTTTTACTATTACCGTCTCTGGAATTCAGAACAAATTTATCTAAATTAATTCATTAATTAACGGATCCATAATATTTAAATTAGTCCATAGAAACTGAAAGTAATTCAAGTATGCTAAAAATAATTCAATATTATCTGACTCCTGGATACTATGCGCCTTCGTGTCAGCTCCACAATATTCATGAATTTAACTCCCGAAAGGACGAAATATGCTCATTACATACAATGAATACTAAATTACGTTTAGAAAAATGTGAATTGTCTGCTGTCGAAGTCTTTTCTACTACAATTTGTGACTCATCATTTAAAAAAATAGTTAGAGTAAAAGAAAAAAAATTCCTGTGTAGTGAATAAATGAAATCTAACTCTTCTTTTTTTGAATTCAGTGCTGATTGATTTCATTAAGTCAGCTTTTAAAAGGAACTCAAAAATATGGCGACGAGCCTACTGATTTTGAACCTTGATGAAATTTACAGAACGACATGCGAGATGGCACCTCCATTCCCAAACATCCCCAACTTGTTATTGGGAGTGACTAGACAGCGACAGATTTAACATGCATGATCCAATCAATACGGTGGGCCTCTAGTTGGCTCGATAACTCGAATTCATGATCAGAAGAAATCAAAGCCTATCGTGTACTCGCGACATTGATCTTTGGCCTTCAACCTTCTTTATTACTTTAGTTACGTCACTTATTAGTGCGATGTTAATAAATATTCTAAATCAGATCAAAGCACTGCGAAACCCCCAATAAAAACAAAGTAAAGTTCCTAGAAGATTTTTAAGGGATATTTCTTCCTCAAACATTTCAATTACAATTCAATCAAATATTTTGTTCAAGAACGATATTGTAAGAAGATCGAATGCATATTATCAACAGTATTCAATAATTTTGTATGCTTTGATAAACGTCGTAGAATATGCAAATTCTCTTAATTTTGAACACCAACATATTTTTACCAAAATTATTCCTTTACAAGTTTATTGAAAACGGAAGAAAAAATGGGTTGCTTATTAGTTTAAATATAAAACAGGCAGCACATTAAAACATTGTAAATTCCACAATTAGATTGATTGTTTGTTTATGAATGTTAGTCTTAAATGGAAATCGGGGGCTATTGGTTCCAAATGAATCCGTGAACAGGGCCATTGGGAATCGTGTAACCACAACTGTATTTGTGACCATCGAAACTTTAAAATTTCATTTTTTGATACTGTTCATTATATCAATGTATCAAATATAATAAAGTGACATAATTTATTAAGAATTTCAATTCATCCAAGTCATAAGTATGAAGAAAAAATGGAGGTATTAGATTAAAGGAACGCATAATGGATGGAGATCGGAATCTATATAAATATCAAAAAACCTGAAAATTAATCAAAATTAGAAAAATGGAAACTTGAAGATTCGTAAATCATTCGTAATATTTATGTTTAAAAATTATGAGATGTAATTTTCTATTTGAATTTATAAAGTTATTTTAATCACCTCTCGCCCAATGTCTTAAATTTAAAATTTAATTAAGCTATAAAAGTTTCGTTGTAAAAGTCAACTACTCATAAGACCGTTATTGTTATGAATGCTACTTTTTTCTAATATTGTTCACTTAGAATAAATAGGTTGTGACGATATGGGGAAAGAGCGAAGCCATGCGCACTAAAGCAATATATTACTTTCAAATGTGTATAGGTAAAAAAAATGAACGTTTTAATACTGTACGTGTCAGTATGTTGTGAAAATAATCTTTTTGTTATTTTCTGTAATGCACAAATTAAATGGAAATGAATAAAGAAAGAACATGAAATCTCAATCCTTGCCATTCGATTTCGGTGGCAGTAAGATACTTGAGACACTTTTTACTAATAATCATGTAGCGGAAACAAAAAAAAAAAAAATAATGGAAATAATACAAAATATTTCGAACCTGAATTAATATTTGAAGTAAAAAGCTTACTAAAGAGTATTTATAATTTGAATTTTGAAGGTATGATTCCCAACAAAGCTAGAGGACGCAGCAGCCTAGTGGTTACGGTTGCGAACTCGCGGCTGGCGATTTTCGTCAAATCGTGGATTCGATCTTTGATGCCACTAAATACCCGTCATGTAGCCGGGGCTAGTGCACGTGATCTGTCGAGGCCCGAAGTGCTCCTGACGGGGTGGGTTGGAAGTTAGGAGAGGGGGATACTAGTTCAGGTGTCGTCCTCGTCAATTGACCGAGGCTCACAATCAGTAGGTCCATCGCCAATTGCCCTCGTGTTGCTTCTAGTGCGACGGTAATGCAACCAATCTAATCCCAACAAAACTAATCAATGTAGAGTTTTGCTTAGAATTCATCTATTTGAAAATGAGGGAAAAGTTTTGAAAAAAAATTTATACATTTTAAATAATGTTTAGGAAAATATACAGTTCTTTTGTATTGAGTTATAATATATTTATTCTATTTTATTTTAGGACGCCTTTTCTAGCCACTAAACGGACGATTTTTTTAGTCAAAGACAAAATGGTCAAACTAATACTTTGAAAAAATGGTTTCTGATTATGCTCTTCGGTCAAAATTAATAAATATTAATATAAGTGAGTGAATGAATCGTCCTAATGATTCAGTAAATGAATAAGCAAATAGATTTAAATAAATGAGGGAACTCATGAGTTAGTGAATGAATGAATGAATGAATAAATGTTTGATTTTGAATGAATGATTAAATCAATGAAGAAGCGAATAAATGTGCATATGAATGGGTGATTGCGTAATTGGGTAAATGAATGAACTAAGTGAATGAGCGAGAGTGAGTTTATTAGTGAAGGAATGAGTGAATGAATTAGATGTTGAGGGAGTGAATGAGTGAGTAAATGAATGAATGAATAACTGAATATTGAATTTCCATTATTGGTCACAATATAATTTTCTTTCATTCTAATACATTGTTGTAGCCTAGTTGACAGGCGGCCGGCGGGTTTCGACAAGTCGTGGGTCCAAGCCTTGATACCACAAAAGACCCGTCGTTTAACCGTGGCTGATGCAAATTAAATCCTCAAAGACTCAAAGGCCTCCTTGTGGAGTGGTGTGAAAGTTAGGAGAAGGAGGTGCTATTTCAGGTGTCATACTCGTCACTTTTTCGAAGTTCAAAATTAAGAGGTCGGTTAACAATAGCCATCTTTTTATGTCACACTCTGTAAAAACGAAGTAACCTTTATAAATTTTTGAAATTCGAAATTAAGTATTATCTCATGTTCCTTATTTTAAAGAGTGCTGTTTTCTCTTAAGCATTATTTCTTGGGGGGGGAGGCGAATTTGCCAATAAATGCTGATTGCGGTGGTGATAATCTCATTTGGGGTCGGTTTGCAGCTATCCCCTTTGGTTGAGCTCGGTCCTTTTGGGAATTCTGAGAATTGTCCTCCTGTTGCTTCTAGTACGATGTCAATAAAAGCAATTAATCAAATACTTCTCCGAATAATTTAACTATTTTTAAAAATAATCAGTACATTTGGTGGATAGAACAGAGCTTTCTATAAAGCCTTTTTTTAAAATTTGTAAATCAGAATTTGTAAAACTGAACATTCACACATTATTCTTGTATTAAAAAAAACTTAATAAATTTTAAAAAAAACGAGAGGGATTTCTAATCAGCACCTAATATAAAGTTTCCATTCATCCAAATATACATGTCAAATACAAAATGTCATCTAAATACAATTGCTCTAAATCTCATCAATCCCCCTCAGAGGGGAGATGGTGATACACGCTAAATTTGTTTGGTTTGACAAGCCCTCGTGATAGTGTCGCTTAAAAATTTGGAGTTGGAGTCTCACAGTCTTTAGTATCATCCTCATTACTTGATTGAGGTTAAAAGATTTCGGGGAATGGTGCCAATATTCCGCTTGTTGTTTATCAGTGTGACGTCAATAAACAATGAATATCGGATCGAATCAATCGTCATTACGAAAAACATAAAAAAAATTGGTTTCTGGAGGATTTTTATGGAATATTAAAACCACACAGATCTACAGTTAGAAAAATGTGATGAAAATATCTGCTGATGTAATTTATTGTACTACAATGTGTGATTCATCATTTTAAAAACGAGATGCTGTGAAAAGAGAATATCTGTGCTGTAATGGGTAAATGAGATCTAGCTTTCCTTTTTAAAATTGAATGCTGATTGATATTATTCACTTAGCTTTCAAGAGGAAAGCAAAACATGGTGACGAGTCTTCTGATTTGGAACTTTTGTGAAGTGACCAGAACGACAAACGTAACAAGACAGAAACTCAAGAAATTATAGAACCAACAGAAGTTTAGACTAAAAATTCCATAGATCTTACTGACCCTTCTCAACAACCAATAGGAAAGCTCTCTCTTCCCCCTTCGGAGGAGAACGGAAACTTCCAAAGCCAAAACTTACATTCTAACTCCAGATATGAGTAGCTGCTTCCTGATTGGACAAGCGCCATCACCCTGTATTCCCCCACCCCCATAGTCATAGCTCGCTTTATTTCAAGACTCTTAAAGCTTAACATTTAATATTTTTAATATCATTTAAATTTATTTACCTTAAATAGGCATTTCTTAAATAGGCACACGAGGGCTATTGATGACGGAACAAGTACGTTTCAACTTTGGTCAAGTGACGAGGATGACACCAGAGCTGGCTACTCCCTCTCCTAACTTCCAAACTAGGCCAACGGGAGGATTTTTAGCACCGACAGATATAACGTGCATCGGTCATTGCTGCACGTCGGGTCTTTAGCCAACATTCAGTTAAGGTTTGAACCTACGACATGACGAAAGCGAGTCCACTGCCATAACCACTAGGCTACCGTGGCTACTATCCAAAAGGAATGACTGTGTTAATATTTAATGCAATCTAATTCTCTTATTTGAATTAATAGGTGATTGAGTTTATTAACGTAGCATTTAAAAGCAACACAAGAAAAATGGTAAAGGACATCCCAATTTGAACTCCTCTCAAGTAACCAGGACGACAAAGGAAATGGCATTTTCATCTGCAAACATCCACAGCACACCATGGAGAAGGAATGGATCCTCAACAGATCTGCAACATGCATGGGCTTATCTATATGGTGGGTCTCTAGTGATTTCTGGACTCGAACCAATGACTTGACGACGTCAACGCACTTCGCAAGTTCGTGACATTGTCTAATGGCCTACAACCGTTATTCTTTCATTTTGAAACGGGTTTATATTCAACAGCTTCTATTAATCTAGAATATATTAGTGACAGTAAAACATACAGTTCCAAGAGTAATATGCTTCGAAATTCTATTAAATCTAAGAAATATGATTACACGATTTTATTCAATAAATGTTACTTTTACGTTAATATCTAATGACTATTAATTAACGACTTATTTAAAAACAACACTTAGGCTTTTGACCATGAAAATCTGCAATAATATCAAATCAGATTAATTTAGCCATCTCATATAAATTTACCAGTGTATCGTTTCGAAGTAAACAATCAAGCAACCAACAGAAATAATTCCATCAACCGTGATACTCCATCTTTAGATTTCATTTGAAGAATACATTAACTTTCGGGATTTTGTAGTGGCAATCTTTTGAGGTAGAATAGATACCTTCAAATATACGAATAAGAGTAACAGCATTTACATAATTTAAGCAGAAACTTCAAATTTTAACTTAAAATAAGTGTAATTGAAATTTCTCGCATTGAGCAGATTGATTTTAATCGTAGTAATCTTTAACTTCTTATCATAAAAGGACATATATGTAGACGTCGACGCTTAGTTAAGCTATTGCGCTCGGAAATAAAAAAAAATACTAATTTTCGAATTATAAAGAACTCTTAGCGGCAGGATTCGAGGATAGTAATGTCCGAGTGGCAGCATTTAAATACGAGTCTTCCTTCATGGAATCATTCTCTTCAGACCGATATTGACAGTAACAATTTCGAATTATCTACAGAAACATACAAAGAAATTTTCATGGAACAAGACTTAAACGAACAACAACAAAGTTCTTTTTCCTATTCCGATCAACAACTTCAAGCTGAAGGATGGAATGCAAGTGAACTAATTACTTCTCAGATAGAGTTCGCTTTACCATCGTTTGGATCTACATTTCCTCATAAAGTTACACTTTATAACCTTCAACCAGATCCCATCTATTCAATTCAAGGAAATCTGAGTGACAATCATCAGAGTGAAACTTCATTACCTGAGAGAATATATGAAAATTGTTCTAATTATGGAGTGTTTCCATCCACGAATTTTTCACGTGTTTCCGAAAGAAGCCAAGACATTTCATATGAGTGTTCATTAAATATTTTCTCAAATTACATCGCGTGTGCAACTTCTAACCAAAAAGATGACTGTTTTTATGGGAATCCTTTGCAGGTTGGTAGATTTCCAGATGTATTTCTTCCCGAAATTTCTTCCCTAGAAGAAAATGCATTACATGAAACGGATCAAACTAATTCTTCAGAAATTTGTGGGGAAAGTGTAACTAGGAATATGGATTCTATTAATTCCAGTCTAAAGGGTGAAATGAGTTGTAAGGAATTTTCAACTATAGGTAAACTTGGAGAACCTCTTCTAATTCATGAAAGAGAAAATATTTTTAAGTGTGAAGTATGTCATAAAAAATTGGCATCTAAAAGAAGTCTTAAAACTCATGTTCTCATTCACACGCAAGAAACAAAATTTAAATGCAAGATATGTTGTAAAGAATTTTCAACTAGAGTGTATCTTAAAAATCATTTTCTTATTCATAAAAAAGAAATCACATTTAATTGTGAATTATGTCATAAAGAATTTTCATCCAAATGGAACCTTGAAGTTCATCTTCTGATTCATACGGGAAAAAAGAACTTTAAATGTGAAATATGCAGTAAACAATTTTTTACTAAAGGATATCTTAAAAAGCATTTCCATATTCATAACCATGAAAAGAATTTCAAATGCGAGTTATGTTGTAAAACATTTTCAACTAAAGAATATCTTAAGAGGCATTTTCATCTTCATAAAGGAGAAAAGAAATTTAAATGTGAATTATGCTTTAAAAATTTTTCAACTAAATTTACACTACAAAGACATCTTCTTATTCATAAGCACGAAAAGAATTATAATTGTGAAATATGCTGTAAACGATTTTCAACTAAAGAATGTCTCAAAAGGCATCTTCTTATTCATAACTCGGAAAAGAATTTCAAATGCGAAATATGCTTTAAAAATTTTTCAACTAAATTTACACTGCAAAGGCATCTTCTCGTTCATAAGCACGAAAAGAATTTTAAATGTGAAATATGCTGTAAACAATTTTCTATTAAAGAATACCTTAAAAATCATTTTCTTATTCATAACTCAGAAAAGAATTTCAAATGTGAACTATGTTGTAAAACCTTTTCAACTAAGAAATATCTTAAAAGGCATCTTCGTATTCATAAAAAAGAAAAGAAACTTAATCGCTAGAAATGTAATCAAGTGTTTTTGCTAAGCCATCAACCCCAGAATAACAATAAGAGGCTAAGAGGCATGTTGATCAAATACTTGTGAATGTAGTTTTTGTACTGAAATATATACGTACAAAAAAGGAAGTTTTCAGAAAATCATAAAGGAAAATTGCGATTGAATGTGGATCTTTTACAATGAAATTCATAAGTAAGAATTTAATAATAAATAAAGAGAATTTCCTCAAAAAACCAACATTCATACAAAATTTTGTATTACATATCATTACTTTCAATAACGAAATGTATAACTTTCTTCCCTTCTAGGATTTCTCTCAATGTTACAAATAGTGCTAACTGATTTAATAACAATTGAAATACGCAGAATCGGTTTCACATTTTACAATAATTCCTTTAGAATTCCTTGCAAATATTTCTTTGATAGAAAGAATATAAGTAGAATTAAATAACATATTTTATATACGCATTATTTCTTATATATTTTTAATTATATCAAACTTATTAATTCAATTACTCTAAAATATATTTTACAAGAACGAGGTTGTTTCTAAGAGGATATATTCCATAATATAAAGCTATATTAAATCCAGCTATAAATAAGCTATATTATAAGCTAAGCCATCAACTCCAGAATAAAAATAAGAGGTACGCTAACCAAATACTTGCGAATGTAGTTTTTGCACAGAACTTTATACGTACAAAAAAGGAAGTTTTCAGAAGCAAGTGTGAAAAAATCATAAAGGAAAATCGCAATTGAATGTGGATCTTTTACAATGAAATTCATAAGTAAGAATTCAATAATAAATAAAGAGAATTTCCTCAAAAAACCAACATTCATACAAAATTTTGTTTTACATTTCATTACTTTCAATAATATAATGTGTAACTTTCATCCATTCTCGGATTTCTCTCAATGTTACAAATAGTGTTAACTGATTTAATAACAATTGAAATACGCAGAATCGATTACAAATTTTGCAACAATTCCTTCAGAAGTAACTGAAATTATTTTGTTTGATAGAAAGAATATAAGTAGAATTAAATAATCTTATTTAGTTATATACGCATTACTTCTTATATATTTTTAATTATATCAAACTTGTTAATTCAATTACTCTAAAATATATTGTACAAGAACGAGGTTGTTTCTAAGAGGATATATTCCATATTGTAAAGCTATATTCTGTATAATATTTTATATGCATTAATAAACCTCGTGAATTACGGGTGAAACGGTACATGTTCGTATGTTAATAATTTTTAAGACTTCTGACGATGACATTGTAGATCTGTATACGATTACTGTAATTTACTTGGTTTAATTTATTTGATGATACAACTATATTGTTAGTAAAAATATTAAATTTTGTTATATATTCTTTCTGTGTAAGTATTGATTATTCGTACAACTATTTATTTTATGATATTTTAATAAAAACTCTCGTGCAGACATTAAGTTGAAATAAACTCAGTTTTTCACATTTTATGCTCCCAATGATAAAATTACAATTTGTGCCATCGTTTTTATAAATGGGATGGATTGTTTGATTGTCTAGTACCCTAAAATTAGAAAGGAATAAGGAATTATACGCAAAATGCCCAAGTTTTTTAATCCAGTGGGGGAATCAAATTATACATGATATAATACAATATGTGACTGTAGAGAAAGACATATTAAGTAAAAAGATATATTGTATAATTCAAGAAATATCCAGTTTATGCTTTTGGTTTCCCTTCACTGAAAGTTTATCTATAAATGTTTGAGCAATCGATATTCACTGTGAGTACATTTGATTCCAAATAACTTTCTTAAAGTAAGTATCTCAAGAAACATTAACTAGAATTTGTATTTCCCCCATAACGGAACGTAAGTAGGAGAACCTAAGAATCTGAAATAATTTATAATCTTCAGAAATTGAATATTTCTAGTTATGAATGTGGGGAAATGAGAGTAATTATCGTAAAAATGCCGGAGGATATTTCAAGTGTAGTTCCAGACTAATTATTTGACGTGAAACCTAACAAGAAATAAATAGTATTCTTTAAATCTAAGATATGTGAAATTTTCTTTTTAACTGACCAGAGGACCAGTTTGCATGACGTACAAAAAAAATTCCCTTCCCGAACCTCTAAAATTGAATGTCAGTGACGAGATGACTTGAATAGACTGCAAAAATATCAGAAACATTTCGGATAATTATTCAATGACAGGTAAGTATTTTAACCAAACTTGTTCGTTTAGAAGTTTATTGAACAAAGAGAAACCTTTTGAAGTTTGTCCAAACTGTGTCTAGTGATCACGGACGCGAATTCACAGTTGGTGTTCTTTCCATCGAGCCAGTCCTGATGTGATTGTATGCTCACCGTACAGTGGGGCCGATGCACGTTAAATTTATCAAGGCTCCATGTCTCCCCTTGGAGTGGTGTGGAAATTCGAAGTGACAGGTTTCGGCTCTGATATCATGCACATCATTTGATAGATGAATAATAAGAACCGCATTGTCCTGCAATGGATTCCAAGGCATTTCACGATATATAGAAATGAGCAGGTAGATATGTTGGCCAAAGATGGATCACAAATGATGCAAACAAATCCTCCTCTGCCTCTGCGACATATAAAAAGATATATATCTTCTACTCTCAAATCTAAACGTCTCAGCATATACAGCGAAAATGCCTCTGGGAAAAAATGGAAATCCCTATTGAATAAGTCATCGAGAATTTCCTATTTCTTACCTAGAGCAGTTGGAGTGGCCTGCTTCAGACTTGCTAAGGGCCATGATTAACTACAGAGCCACCTTTATACAACTGAACTCAGGAGTACAGATATTTGTCTTCTTTGCGACCATGGCATGATCAAGATTGGAGAACACCTCAGCTTATGCTCTGCCGTCCTCAATGTTTTTAACTCTTATAACTCGTCATCTTTGTGTTTTACTGACAACGTTTTTGCTGTCTGATTGTATCGTTCTTCATTGCGCGTTGACTTATGGCTGAAAGGTCGGAGACGTGTATAGAATTAAAAAAAACTTGGCAGATGTTCTAAATTATGAGGTCCGCATCCAGTAATAACAATCATTCAAAATCAACCAAACTCAAACATTTTTTCTAACTAAATAAGTACCGATTTTCACATAAATTCGTAGCAAAGAGGATAAAGGTATTGTTTATTAATTCAAATAAAAAACGAGTAGCACATTAGGAAATTTTAATGTTTATTAGTAGATTTATTGTTTATTCATCAATTTTACTCATAAAACGAACTCGAGTACAAAGGTGACGGATCTGGTAATTTTGAATTCCGTTTATGTAATGTATACAACACTGATCTGGGTTACACCATCTCCTAACTTCCACGCTACGCCAGAGAAGGACATGGAGCCTGTTCAGATTTAATACACTTTTGTCCCACTGGATGATAGGTCTTTAGTGGCATCAGCATTCGTACTCATGAATCGAAGGAAGCAATGCCGGTCGTGAGTCTGTAACTAAGATCACTAAGCAAACTAGCATTAAAGGCTCTAATTTGGAGGGAGAAGGGGTCTCGCGTTTTGATTAACATCACATCACGAGATCATCGCATACATAAAAAAATCTGGAAAGAGTATTAAATTTTGAAATAATATGTTTATAATATCACGTATATTTTATTTTAAAGTGATAAAGAATTATATATTGCTTTATAACTCTTACTTATGTAACACCAGACAAGAAAAACCAAACCATTTTGAACAGATGAAAAGCAACAACCATAAAAATATGAACTTTAAATAATGAAACACGTCGTAGAGTATCAGCATTATTTGTTTCCATACTAATTACATTTATGGATGTACTGCATTCCATTTATTGAAATGAACAATGTATCAACTAGTTCCTTAAAAAAAACAGAAATAATGGATTTTTCATTCTTCTTTGGAGCACTTCGCAACTTGTTGATCATTTGAAGGGTTGACAAATAAACAAACTTCTCTCATGATGTGGCACGTAATCTAATGCCTTGCATGTATTACCTCTGTTTAAATTTTCTAATTTCTTACTATTGAAGAATTATCAGCACACTAAAGGTAATTGAAACTTTTTTTTATAGTTTTTAACTGCTAATATTGTCTTTTCATGACTTTCAAATATTGTATATAAAAGCCTTTATTGCTCCATATCCCATACAAATAATCAAATTTAAAATATTTTATAGGGTATCTTGTCTTGTACACACTCAGTGTGCACTATATTTGTATTAGTAAATTATAACTGGTATAAAAAGTCGGCAGACTTATTCAGAATTCCACGAAGTAATAGTATATTTAAAAAAACGCTTAAATGTTGGAAAGTCAACCACAAGTGATATTGAGACTATCATTGAATCAAACGATAAAGTTTGAAATGAAAGTATCATATAAAACGAATATTTTCTTCAGTATAATAAATATTATGAAAATGCAGATTCTGGTTACTAAATTACTCCTTTTGATATATTTTGGATAAATTTTCAGCATATAATAACTGTAATGGAAGCATATCCGTGTGATACAATGGCGGTAGCCTAGTGGTCATGAACTCGTGGTCGCCGGTTTTCGTCGAGTCATGGGTTCGAGCTGAAATGCCACTAAAGACCCTCCGTGTAGCCTAAACTGATGCTTGTCAAATCTGACGAGGCTCAAAGCCATCCCGTTGGTGTGGTGTGGAAGTTAGCAGAGGGTGTTGCCAGCTGAAATGTCGTCCTCTTCTCTAGACTGAGGTTCGAAATTTCGAGGCCAAAATTTAGCCAATAGCCCTCGTGCTTCTTCCAGTGCGACGTTAACAAAAACAATCAATCGATAATATATGTGCGAGTTAAAATGTGAATAGATTTTACATCAACATTTGCGAATCCCATCAAACTCACAGCAGGCTATTTAGATTGAATAATTTCGTTTGCTATCGATTAGTTGAATTTAAATCATTGTCTCTGTCCAGTTGGATATTTAAGCTGGTGTGGGTTCATAGTGCCCAAGCAAAATGCGAAACGTATAACCATACCAATCATGGGTAAGTTCTTGTATCAACAATGGAAAATACCTTTTTTATGGAAATACCTTTTTTATGGAAATGCATGAACAAATGAATCTATGAACAGAGTCAACTTTATTCATGTATCAAAAAGTAAATTTATGACCATGGAAAGTTCAATATTTGACTTTTTTGGAAGCTGTTTCTTGCTTTAATGTAGGAAATATAACGAAGTGACATACTTTATGCTGAACGGATGTTCATGACGTTCATCACTGTGTGAAAAATAGTGAGGTTTACATATAAAGAATGCATTATGGCAAGCATAAACAAAATTGGGGAACTTGAAGATTCTCCGGAAACAGAATAACAGTTAATAATAATTCTTACAAAGTACGAATTTATTAAATTTAACTTCTTAATCCTTGGTAAAATATCGCGAAGTATCTTAAAATGTAATTTTTTTCAAACATGGAATTTTCAGATTCATGTTCCTTTTTCTCAACATCTATGAATATTAAGAATTCAGTTTCTTAACGTCATTTATATTATGTTATATTTTATTCTTTAACACGGAGACGTGGTAATTTCTTCCGAATTATTTATTTTATACACTGAAATTGGGCCAAAACTACTAATATAAGATAATTGTTCATAAATAATGAAAAATAAATTTTCTATTTTGCTTGAACAGAAAATGGCGTGTTAAAGTATATAAGATCTAATTTTCGAGCTTCCATAAAAATGTATTAAATCATTTGAAAATTATGAAAAGACGTTTCATAGAAAAGGATGCATAAGTTTGCAGCATTTAACATGGTAAAGATGGGGTTTTCTGGTCTCTTGAAATCATGAAAATCTGCTTACATCTTAGGAATATAACCAAATATATAAGACCAACTTAATGTTGATAAACAAAAATTATCAATAAATGTTCTATTCGACTTTGTATATATATTTATCCTCTCCTTGAAATTGTGTGTGTATGTATCAAACCTAAAAGATAATTAAGCTTCCAAAATATTGTTATAAATATCTAATGTTTAATCAGATAGGTATTATTAGTAATCAGATAGATATTATGAACTTTGGAATGTTGTTCATATAGATTAAATAGGTTATGACGACATATGAAATACACGGAGCTATACCCAGTAAAGTTATGTATAAAATTCAAATGTGAATTAGCAGAAAATGAATATTTTAATATTGTACGAATCATCATGGTGAGAAGAAACTCTTATTGTTAGCTTCTGCAATGCACAATTAAAATTGAAATGAATCAACATCGGACATTAGCTCTGGACCCTAACCTAACCTTGCCTAACCTAATTCGCCTACCTCGACAGTACCACATTTGAATTCATACTTATAATTTTTTAAAATTGTGATCATACTATGTAAATAAAAAAAACGGAAATGGTACAAAATGTTTCGAAACCCCATTTTTCTAAAATAAAAAGCATACTAAGGATATTAAATAACTTAAATTTTTTTGGTATGATTCCCAAAGAAGCTGATCAATATAGAGTCTGGCTTCTACCCCTCTATTTAAAAATGCGTGAATAATTTTTGAAAGATTTGGATAATCTTTAGGAAAATGAACTGTTCTTTTCTGTAATAAATCATAAAATATTTATTCTGTATTGTTTTATGAGACCTCTTAGCCATCCAAGGGATTATTATTTTAGTCAAAGTCCAAATGGTCACCTTTTAACAAAAGTGCTTTCTGATTATGCTTTCTGGATGAAATTAATTAATTAAATAAATAATACAATGAGTGAATGAATGATATCGTATTACCGAATGAGTAAATGAACGAGTGAATAAACATAAAAGAACGAGGAATATTGGCAATGAACCTCACTTAAGTGACGAGGCCAACAAATGAAATTGCCTAACCCACTTTCACCATCCCTTCCTCACCAGAATTAAGGTTTGGAGCCTCTTCGTTGTATTTAGCGTGCATCAGCCCCCTCAACGGTAAATCTTAAGAGACACCAGGATTCGAACCCGCGAGCTATCGAAAATGACCAGTAGCCTATCATCGTCATTCCTTCTTCTTGAAAACGGTTTATATTCAGCATCTGCAATCAATCTTAACTCCAACAGTGATAATAAAATATCTAGTCCTAAGAATAACAAGAATAATGTGTTTCAAAATTCCTTTAACGTTTTCTAAAAAAGTAACTTTATTATAAATCCATATTATTATATCCAAAATTAAATGTTTTTTTTTAAATTAATATCATATGAATCAGTTGATTATTTAATAATGTCGTAATTAGAAGAGATACTTGGGCTATTGACGATGGACCTTTACGAAAACAAACAAATCAGGGGAGCTCAGACATTTTATCAGTAAGTACAAGTACATGGTTTCGAAGTAAACAAACAAGCAATCAACACAAACTATTACATCAACCATGATACTCACCCAGTAAATTCCACATGTTGAATACATTGATTTTCAAGATTTTGTCTCTATAATGTATTAAGGTAGAATTTTTGGCGTGGTTTGATTTGGTTTTATTAACATCGCACTAGAAGGAACACGAGAGCTATTGGCGACGGACTCGTAGTTTCGAACCTCGGACAAGTGACAAAGACGACACCTTAGCTGGCACCCATCTCCTAACTTCCACACCACAAAAACGGTAGAACTTTGGGCACCGACAAATTTAACGTGCATCAGCCCCGGCTACACAGCGGGTCTTTAGTGGTTAAGGCTCGAACCCGCGACACAACGAATACACAGGCCACGATTCTGAAGCCATGACCACTAAGCAACCGCGGTCACTTTTTTTTTGGCGTAAAATATACGGATAGAAGTAACATAGTTTACAGATTTTAATAAAAAAAAACTTCGAATTTTAACTTGAAATAAGTGTGATTGAAAAAATCTAGCATTCTGCGGTATGATTTTAATCATTGAACGCTTTAACTTCTTATTATTAAAGGACATATATATAGACATCGAGGCTTCCTTATGCTGGTGCTTTCAAAAGAGACAAATTTTATATTTTCAATTAATGAGACCTAATTATGCAAGATTTTAGGGTAGAGAAGTCAGATCGATACCATTTGCATGGGAGACTTGTACCCTGAAATAGTTTTCTACAGACAGTAAGAGTTTGAAAATTTCTAAAGAAACATATCAAGAAACCATCACAGAACAAGACTCAATTCATAACACATTATAAGAGTATCAGTATCATAATCCCGAACCCCAAGAAAGTTCGAATTCCAGTTCTTATCAACAAGAGGAAATTGCGGGACGCAATAAAAATAAACTATTTCTTCTCTTTACTATCGTTTGGACCTGCATTTTCTCACAAAGTTAATTTTTATAACCTTCCACTGAATTCAATCTATTCAATTCAAAGTAGATTGAGAGGCAACTATCTTAGTTACATTCTAAAGCCACAGATAACAACTAACAATTATTCCGATTTTGTTTCGTTTTCACCAACGACAGTTTCCAGCATTTGCGAAATATGCCAAGAAATTCCAGATGGGAGCTCGTTAACCATTTTTTCAAATAACACTGCATGTAAAGCTCCTAGAAGTACTTTTTCTTGAAGAAAATAAAGCACATGAACCTGATCAAACTAATTCACCAGAAAAATGTGCGAAAAGTGTTACAATGCATGTAGATTCCATTAATACCATTTTAAAAAAATTTAAAAAAATTCTAAAGTATTTTCAACTATAAAGAAACTTAAAAAACATCTTCTATATCGTAAAAAAGAAAATAATTTTCAATTTGAAATATTGTGTAAAGAATTTCAATCTAAAAGCAGTCTTAATACTCATCGTTTCACTCATAACACATCAATCAATAACTCCCGAGACTAACATTGAAAACAACATTTTTTTTGCAAATTTTTTTTTTATTCATCAACATAATACCTTTTGTTAATCACCTTTTAGGGTGATACAATCGTTCCAACGCTTTTACAATTCTTTTTTTTTTTCGCAAGAAATCTTTTTTGTTGCGAGTAAATAGCGATAAACAGCTTTCTGAATCATCGACTCGTTGCTGTTTTTGTTCCATCGAAAGCAATCGCGGCACCCACTTGGAAAAAACCTTTTTCATGCTCAATTTTTCATGAAGGATAGTAAATACACTTCCATATGATATCTGTGTCATCTCAGCAATCTCACGGAGCTTCACTTTACGATCTTTCATTATAATTTGTGTCACTCCACTCACATTTTCCGGTGTAACCGCTTCCACAGGTCTACCCGAGCGTTCCGCGTCATTTGTGTCGGTACGACCACGTTTAAACTCGGCAAACCACCGACAAATCGTTGCTTTTGATGGACAAGAGTCCGGGTAACATTTTTCAATCCATTGTTTCGCTTGCACGGTGTTTTTACCCATTGAAAAACAATGTTTTATCAGAACACGAAACTCGGTTTTTTCCATTTCTTAAACAAACTGCAAAACGACTTTACTCCAACCTGGATAATTCAGCTGTTTCTGGTCCGATCGACTTAAAATTTTGACACGTTTCAAGCAAAGGTTAGTACTCTAGAAAGACCTGGTTACTGGTTTACTACGAGCATCATCTCTGGGTTAGTCTCGGAACTTATTGATCCATGTGTTACTGGAGAAAAAGTTAAATGTAAAATATTCTGTAAATCATTTTCAATTATAGATTATCTTAAATGTCATCTTCATATTCATGAATGATTTTTTTTATTTACATGTGAATTATGTTGTAAAGAATTTGAAAGGTAAAGGTAATCTTAAAACTCTTGTTCTAATTCATACGGGAGAAAGGAATTTTAGATGTGAAATCTTTTGTAAACAATTTTCACTTAAAAAGGTAACCTTAAAAAGCATTTTCTACATCATAACGTTGAAAAGAATTTCAAATGTGAAATAAACTGCAATGGATTTTCATCTAAAAATAATCTTAAAACTCATCTTCTTATTCATAATAGAGAAAAGAAATTTTAAAACAAATTATGTAGTAAAAGGTTTTCAGCTAATAAATATCTTAAAACTCATCTCCTCATTCATATAGGAAAAAATAAATGTATATGTGAAATGTAAAGAATTTTCATCCAAAGGCGAAAATCAATGAAACACCAAAAATGTATCTCATGGCCATTATTTAGAATCCACTCATAGTCACGGTTCAATTCTCTTCAGATTAGCCAACCATGTGATCACGGAAATAAAAAAAAAAATTCCCTTCGAGTTACAGGACTTTAAAAGACAGAGGACACATTATTACTTTATGTTTTTTTTCTCTCAGCCACTATGCGATATTTCATTGTATTCGTGATTATTCAGCAAAAAGGCGTATAATTTAAGGCATGTTTTGATAATATCAAATAATTTCAATTGCAACCGATTTGCAACCAAGCTGCTATACTGGAAGTAGTGACAATATTTTTTGTTATAATTCTCGAGATCTTGACAATATGATTCAAAAATATTTTCTATTCATTGAAAAGTTCCCTAAACATATAATGTCCATTTAGTATTAGTCTATTGGGCATATACTTATTTAAAAAAAAAAAAGTACAGTGTATATAACGATCTTATCTTTGCGCATGGCCGCGATAGCCTAATGGTCATAGTCGTGGATTTGCGTCCGAGTCGAGTCTTGTGTTCGAGCTCTGATTCCACTTAAGATCCATCTTGTAGAGAGACTGATACACGTCAAATCTGGTTGAGGACTCTGGTTGAGTCCTCCCTTATGCGTAGTGTGAAAGTTTGGAGAGGGAGGTGACATCTTAGGTGTCAAGAGATTCTAAATTACAAGGTCCGTCATCAATATATTATTTACTCTTCCAAGAACTTTTACATCCCCCCCCTTTCTTGTTAGAATATTTTCTTTGTCAATAAATGCTGAGTACGGCTGGACTGTCATCCGAGTACCCGGCTTGTAGCTCTAAGCCCTCTTGAGTAAACTCGGTTCTCTTGGGCAATCCACCAATAACTCTCGTATTGCATCTCAGTGCTACGTTAATAAATAATCAAATCGAACCAAAATTTTCAATATATACACTTAATTAAAGAGACATATAGGCAAACAAATGTTTTACAAGAAGTAATGGTAATTTTGTAGAACCCCGTAATTATTTCCTTCGCCTTCCATTCTCAACATCTTAGAATCATTAATAAACACAATCAAAAGAATAGAATTATAACCAAGTTGTTTTATACAAATCAAAGATCAATCAGTATTTAATACCTAACCTCGTTATCTGTGGTAATGGTCCTTATTCAAATCTTATTTAGTGTTTGAAATAATTCATCTTTTCTTATCCAACCAATCGGAGTCGAGTCGTTGACTCTTTGTCGATTCTATCTGAATTTACTTGTGGAACTTCTTACTCAACGCAGGTCTCATAAGATGCTTCACTTGAGATCTTCTGATCACTATTTTTATCACTCACTAATCTTCCAACCTCAGTATTTAATTCCTCGCTGCTTATTCAAGCCTCTCCTGAATACTCCTTATTATCCTTCAAAAACACTAAGTCAATCTGCCTAAGTTACGTTTTATTTATAGGGGGAAATTTTCAATTCCAACAACATCACAAAAAGTCTCTTAAGTTTTACTTGAAGAAGAAAGTCCTATAGATCCCAAGCTATAAAATATGTGAACAATACAATATTTTAAAGTCAATTTAATTGAAAACATCTGGGCAAAAAAATAAATATTTAAATGAATTTCTATCACTTTCTGAGCATTATAAATGTCCAAATGAATGATTTTATAATGTAGAAGCAGTGCAAAAGAAATTCTAAACATTTTTTTTTCAAATAAGGAACATTAAGTTTAACCATAATTCATTGTTGATTTCATAATATTTTTGTACAAATAAGGAATTTAGGAAAATGCTGCATGTTTGGCTAATCAATAAAGTAGCAAAACCTTTCTTTCTCCTCAATCCATTTACTTAGTGAATTAATTACTAATACTTATTTCTTTACTAGATAATTAATTATCAGCTATTGTCTGAAATGAGTTTCTCAAACAAGAATTTGAAATCATTCGAATTCATATTCTTTTTTTTTCTGAAATAATATAATGATAATTTTCTTTCGACTTGCTTATAAGCTACCATAAATGTTTTTATTTACTCTGCTTTCTTTCGAAACTGTCACTTATATATTTAAATACATTTGGCATCAAAAATCACAGATAATTTGAACTATTTACATTTAATTATTCTCAAATTATTTTTTAAAATTTCGACTGAAAAAGAAAGAAAAGTTTTGTCCTATTTCATTCTATCTAATCCTTTCAAATTAAAATAGTTTCAACACATTTTTCATTATTGAGTATCTAAAAATAAAAAAGGTTGACATTTTATTCATGTTGTAAGACTTGAACGATGATGTACCTTGTTTATGTATTGTAAATTGGTTTCCAAGTACCTTAATTTTTAGAGAGAGAAGAGGCAATGAATTAGTGATGATGAAAAATTATATTTATATTACGGATAGAATGCAAAAATATGAATTATTTGACCTTGATTTTGTATATATATATATATATATATACTTGAAATCACACATAAATTAATATTTAAAGTGAGCAAATATCTTTTCAAAATTTAATTTGCTTATGTTATGAACGTTTCTAAATTTGTTTGCATTTTTATGTATTACTGTACGTAATATTAATACATGGGGACTGTTATACTTGGAAAATATTAATGTTTCAAATAAGATTTTAAATTTTAGTTTTTGATATTTTTTTTAGTGTTTGGTTTTTAAAAATTTTTCACATTTTGTTTATTTTTCTATTTAATTTTATTTTTTTGTATTTTAATTTTCAGAATTTTTTTTTGACTTATATTTTTGGTTTTATAACTAGTTTTGATAATTTATTTTGCTGATGGGGAAGTTAGCCTACAATTAATAACTCAGCTGAGCTGTATAAGATATGGTTAGAACATTAAAAACAATTTTCTTCAGTTTTGTATTTTTCAAAGATTTAGGTTTCTTAAATTTTTCGATAATTTATCATTTTTTTTTCTACTCCCTTCATGTATTTTGTTTACTTTTCTACTTTATGCGAAACAAATACTCGTAGTATTTCAAGCATAAGAAGATCTAGCTACAAGACGAAAGTGTATCTGTTCACAATAAATACATGTAAGGTAAATGAAACGCTAAAATGCTTCAAAATTATCATTATTTTCTTTTTATTTTACTGTTAAAAACGCGAGAGCTTCGATGATGTCGTAGATCCTTTGAAAATTTGACAAATATTACATTCTAAAGAGGAATTTTAAAACTTTCTACAAACGTGCCATAGAGGAAACAATTCGTATTAGTTTTTGTTTTTAAAATATAGACTTTTAAGGTACTGGTGCACATTTTTGAGTACTTAATTGGTCCATTGTGCTGTTATTTTCCACATAACGAAACGAGGTTAATTAAAATACAAAGAACACAATCTTTTTCTAATAAGCACTCACAAATTTTAATTATGGCTCAATATTTGAAAAACAATTATGGGAATTTTGATTCATTAATTTAAAAATTAATCAAAAAAAATAATTAATTAAAATTTTGAAAATATAATTATGATTAGTACATAGAACGTTATGTTTGTAAATTCTCTGCAACTTTTTTGAGTTAAAAATTCTGTAGATTTGAAGCAAAATGATTTTTAAGTAAATAAATGACATAATAATGAAAGCGCAAGGATATTAATTTTAAATCCTCCTTCATATTTATTTACGCATATAAATGCGCATTATTTGTAAATATCGATGTGATTTTCTTACATACACTGGTACATATACATTCAATGTTAAAATGTGACTGCCATTATTTTTAATTTATTAAAGAGAGGAATATTTAAACTATCATAAAATAAACTCATATTTTCATGTTGAATATGAAATTCGTATTCAACACGAAATTAAGTTATTTAAGTATAAATCTAATTCTAATACTTATGAGCAACACCCAAGAATATATTCTACTTCTTTAGAAGACAGAGAGCTCACAAATGTGAATTCTTCTGACAGTTTGGATGAATAGAGATTTTATGATACATGAGAAACTCAAATGTATTTCGGGCAATAACGACGGACATTTTTTGTATATGACAGATTTCCTATTTGTCATTTGTTACGCAGCTTTGTTTCATCTTTATGAAAGAAATGATGCCAAGCAAGACATTCGGCTTCGATGAAAATGTGAAAAATGTCTTAATATCTAAGAATGACATCTGTCGTAGAGATATCTCTCTTTTCATGATAGACTGAAACATAATGGCACATCATTTCTAGATAAAGATTTATGTGCTCGATTTTTAATATTCTGAATTCGAACTGAAGAATTATGTGAAATTATATTCAAATTTAATAGTTCTGAATATGAGAAGGTTGAAGTATAGGAATGATTATTATCAGATATTAAAAGCTCTTTCAAATTCATTTTGTATCAACAATTTAAGTAAGCAGTCAACGGTATACGTAATTATGATGTTTTCCTCTTATAGCCATTCCATTTTTAAGAACTTCAAATAAATATGTAATATTCAGATTAATTATAACCTTAAAACCTGTATCTATAATTTATATGAAACAATGTTTGGGAAAATTCATTCGTGAATCAATTAAAATAATCAATGAAGTATATTTAAATGCATTTCACACTTATGGGCGTGACGTTTAATTAATCCATAACCACTTAAACCAAGAGGGCCTGACTAGCCTTACTAAGAGTTTGGAAAACCAAAAAAATTGACTTTAATTTCGTTATATTAAATAACAATTCATGTCTTCCAATAATTTATCTTATAAATCTCTACGTGATAATTCTTTCACCTCTTCTTTCTCTCTCTATTCTCTCTCTTCCCTCTATCTCCACTTTTTCACCACCATCACGTCTCTGTTTTACTTCTCTCTCCTGTATCTCTTACTTTATGTATTAGGAGTGCCCAGTATCATATAAATAATAATTTTAATTAAATTCTTACAAAAAAAGGTTATATTAATCATATTTGACCATACATAAACTATGTAATTCAGTAAAAGATCTCTACTTTCAAACAAAAACAATTATTTTAAATTTTAGTTTATATTTTTCGAATTGTTTCATTATCATAAATTTCCAGCTACTTTTACAAATTTTAATATCTTTAACAATGCATTTTTCTTAATTTTTAGAAATGTTTTTAACAGTTCTGCGCATGAATTTCGTCAAACAATTATTGCTTATTTTTCTATCGGACACAACAAAATAGTACAAAATTTCTATGTCTAAATTTCGAAGTTTTTTAAAAACAACAATTTTTTCTAAGCCCTTATTTCATGTAAAAAATTACCAAATATATATTCTGCTCACAGGTTCATAAGTATTCAGTGTTTTCAATGCAGATATTTTCTTATCAGCTCTGGATTTTCGAAATCACAAAATAACAGGTTTGATTACTTCATTTAATGAAAAGGTATAAATGTATGCTTAGTATGGTCAATCATTTTGTGAGCACGAGGAAAAATGCATTAGCTTTCAGATTCTACTGGACATATTTCATATTTTGGAATTTCATTGCTAGATACCGAATGAAAATATACAGCTTACACAGCTTACTGCTTTTTTGAAGGGATCCGATATTTCTTTTAAAGATGAAGACATAAAATATTCGGATTATCATGATGATATTATTAGTTAGTCTATTTTTACCCCGAAATTATTTTTTATCCAAAGTCCCTTTGGCCAGAAAAAGTTTAAAAAGTTAAATAAAGATAATAATATGTGAATTGCATTAACTAGGGCGCAATGTACGAAGAGAGGTTTGTTAAAATTTGTCTGCTCTTTGAATTGTCCAAAACTCGAAGCTGTGAAGTTCTCTAAGGAAGAAACATTCCAACACTTCTAAGCCTTTTTTAATAAACCGGTGTGATACATCGTTGGAAAGATAAAAAATATAAAACTATTTAATGCCACAAAAAAGTAAAAATCGATTTCTTGGCCGAATAACACTTACCTGATTCCCTTAAATGATCGAAGATCAATGAAACTGTTAAATTACAAAAAAAAAAAAAAAAAAACTACCACAGTAATAAAGCAGGAGATAAGTAATTATATATATATATATATACAGTGTCTCACAAAAGTGATCGGACACTTGTGCTTTACAAAAGGAAACTGTAATAAAATAAATAAGCAAACATGTACAAATTTTTTGTGGGTGTGTTTCATATTTAAAATTAGTAACAATTATTACATAACATACATTTTGTCAAAATATTAAAATATCAATTTAATAAAAATATAATTGTTTAGAACGGAGCAAAAAATGGCTCACATAAGTGATCGGACACCATTAGATATGCAACAAAAATCGTCTGAAATAAGCAATAAAAATATTTTTTGGGCGTTTATTTTAACTCAAAAGCAAATGGCAATAATTTATAAAATCGTCTGCAGTATTTCTCTCAAGTTTGTTGTGGAATTTTTGTGCTTTTTAGCTCTGTGCAGCCATGAATGCTAAACGAAAAGAAACTTCGCATGAAATTAGAAAATTAGTTATTAATTTGCATATTGAACGTGGAAAATCTATAAGAAAAACTGCTGAAACAGTTAACTTGAGTCATTCAACAGTTTTCGATATCATTAAACGATATAAAAAGAAGCACATGATTCAGAATAAAAGAAGACTTGGCCGACCATCGAAGCTATCCAATGGAATAAAGCGAATTATCGTTCGAAATATTAAAAAAAATCCAAGAAAGAGTGCTCCTAAAGTTGCTGCTGAATTACAAGCATTATATGGAATAATTGTTAATCCTGAGACTATTAGAAGGGTAATTCGATCTGCTGGATATCACGGTAGAGTAGCCAGGAAAAAATTCTTCGTAAGTGAAAAGAATAGAAAACTCAGATTAGCTTTCGCAAAATCCAACATAAATAAGAATTCTGATTACTGGAATAAAGTAATATTTGCTGATGAGAGTAAATTTAATATATTTGGTTCTGACGGTAGAATCTTGGTGTGGAGAAAACCCAGGGAAAAATTTCGCAAACAGAACTTGCTGCCAACAGTAAAACATGGAAGAGGAGGAGTTATGGTGTGGGGGTGTATGTCGTCCGCTGGAGTTGGTAATCTTGTTTTTATTGACAGTATAATGGATCAGTACAAGTATATTGACATTTTAAACCAAAATTTGAAATCTTCAGCACGAAAATTGAACCTTCACAACGATTTTAAATTCTACCAGGACAATGACCCCAAGCACACTGCTTTGAACGTTAGACTCTGGCTGCTGTATAACTGTCCTGAAATAATAAAAACACCACCACAATCTCCAGACTTAAATCCCTTAGAGAATATTTGGCAAGAATTGGAATCAAGAATTCGCAAACACACCATTTCTTCAAAGCAACAATTAAAATCGGTGCTTCAAGAAGAATGGGGTAAAATCACTCCAGAAATCACAAAAAAATTAGTCGAATCCATCCCAAGAAGATTAAATCATGTTTTAAAAGTAAAAGGAAATCCAACAAAATATTAAAATCTTTTAAAAAGTAAAATTTTTGGTCTGCCTAGTCTCTACCTATTCAGCTAGAACGGGGTCTCAAACTTTCAGCCTTGAGACCCATGTGAGTTACTCAAGTAAATTCAGGGCCAAAACCTGTATCATTCAGTGTTGCCAGTGGTAAAGTTGAATCAGTCACTAGTGTAAAATATGATTACTTTTGCTTAAGATGCCTCTTGATGAGAACACTTTATTTATGCCTCTGGCAGGCAGGATATCATTTCTGCCTGGTCCTCTGGCTGACAGGAAGCCCAGTGTATTTTCCGTATCAATATACGTTATCCGTTAATGGGGTGCCCGCATCATATCATAATCATTGTTAAAGTAATGAAATACAATCATTGATTACTTTTCTTCAGTAATCGTTACTTCAGTTCCTAACGAGTAACAGAGTGTGTGAATAGTATTTTTACATGAAAAACGTCCGAAAAAGTACGCCACGTTTAAAAGGCTGCAAATCCGGACTAAAGTCCGCAAAGACACTACCTGTATTAATTTTCCTGTCATTATCTGTAATTTCAGATTAGTCGCAGAAATTTGAGCGGCAATGCAACTTCA
>BMAW01084808.1:5943-27706 GCA_019974015.1 Nephila pilipes | reverse complement strand
TTTCTTTTTCACGTATTATCGGTATTAAGTATAACCTTATAATTGAACTCTATTGGTCTTAGAACTGAAGTAACAGCAGCTTTGAAATCGCGACTTTACTGTCTATGTATGCCTTGTAATTGGCTTACTAATTCTGGCTTAACACCTGGAAAATACCCCAACGAATGTCTCTCGTCTCACGTTCATCATCAAAAGAGATAGCTTGAAGAAAGAGTGTTGAGGAGGCTGTCAGCCAAAGGCGTACTTGATCCTGTGGTATACCGCCCTGACTTTAAATGTTGGCTAATTTCTCCATAATTTTTTTGTCTGAATGACGTCATCTGAAAAACCATTATTATACCTTAGAATTGTAGAAAGAAAATGTTCTGAAAGTTGATTCTAATCAAGAAGACTCATTCAAAGGTTCAGGTAGGATCTAATATGAAGTGGACTCTGACCACCACTGCAGCACATTCTAGAGGTTCTTCTATCCTAGAAGCACGGCATCTCGAACAGGGCAAACGTTTCCGGATACTGACATTTTATCACATTTGAATAGTCAACATCTTTTTTTTATCAATACAGGCAAATTTTGGAAGTCCATGGCGTTAATTTAACTTTTGATCTTTTCATTGTAATAATTACATAGCTCGCCTGATTCCCATGGGGTAGAATAGTATTTTTCTTACAGTTGCTGTATGTTCTTAGATGACTTTGAGTATATTTTGTAGCAGCTTGTCTTACTTTTGTATCTATATTGAATTTTGAGAATCTTTTTCTTCTTTTTTTTACCTTTATTAGTTGAAGAGATATTACATCATTATAATTAATTCACTTGAATTAAAAATCAATGTTAGATATTGATTGAGTCTCTTGAAACTAACATCAGACACATTTGAGGCTGAAACAAAAAAGATAACATTTTCTTCATTTTGTTTCAATATCTATCACCAGAATTAACCTTTTAATTTTATTTGTTAATCCAACTATTCAACATAAACATCAAAATGCATCATTACAGTTTCCCGTAAAACGTAATCTTTTTCCCTGGAATGTTCACCAACGAAGCTATAAGGCATGCACCTTGATACACCCCTCTCAATGATTGGGAAATAGCCTGCCTCCGCCATACTCCAAAATAGATCCTTTACGTGTTTAATACATTTCTTCGGTAAATATATAAATCCTAATTATAAGGCACCAGATAGCATTTGAGTGTAGATTGTAACGATCCCAGTTAGTCAAACACGTGAGAAACAATAATATTTCTTATTTTTATACTGCCATCGATATAGTCACCCAACTACACAAAGACAAGACGAAATAAACATGTCTGTCGCTCAAGCAATTTAAAACTTTGAAAGGAGTAGGTATTCCATCGATCCAATATATTCAATATCCACATTATTAACCTATAACGAAAGTAAATAAATATGAAAAATCAATTTTTATTAACCTACAATGAAAATACTTTCAGTTAAAAATATAACTGAAATTAACTTTTAAACAGCCTTAAAATTAACAAAAATGCTTTAACAAAGAAGGAAGTATAATAAAAATTTTAGCAAAGTCTACCAGGATGTGATCCTTTTGTGAAAAGTGATAACTCTTACGGCAGCATATCTGAACTGCAATTGAATAAGAATAGCTCTTAAAAACAGCATTGAAAAATAATCTTGCTATTCTGAAAACAATAAATATCCAGCCATTTAAAAAAATCAAAAACGTTTATTTCCTAGGAAAACAAAAGCTAAAAAATTGCAAAATACAGAAACAAAACTTTTGTAATGTTTACATTAGGTTACATTATCGCGAACATCAAAATAAATATTGATAGCTACTTATTTTTTATTAATGAATGAATAATATACCGTTATTATTCATTTGTTAAAAGCCAAAATATTTCGTTCATTGTAGTTTAGATTTATACAAATGTAGTTTATCAATCATTATTAATAATAAAAATACTTTTTCATAAATTTAAAACTACGTCTAGGTAACACACAACAAAAACAATTATCGTTTGCTCAAAGCGAAACCGGAATAGCTTTACCATAGTATAGCTTTTTAAAATTCGTAAAGGTCATTGAAATGCTTTCGACTTGGCGGTGAAGATATTTGGTGATATTTCGCAAAAGATTTTTCCAAAATCTTGCCAATGATCCATCAACATCCAAATCCCTTGCCAATCATCCATCATTCAATATTAAATTATTTGATATTTTCCATTTTCGCACGCGCAAATCTGCAAGTAAACTCTAATTGGTAGCGATACATAGTATACATATAAAAAATATGTTCTGTCTTATGTCGGTCATTAATTTCTTGCGATAAAGTCGCCAAAAGACATAAATCGATGGTAAAAGATTAACCGATGATAACTACATTTTGTCTGTTCCCATAAAATCCATTCTAGTGAAGCGTCTACATTGCAAATGAGTAACTCTAACAAATTTCAAGTCAATCGGTTGCATAGTTCTTGAGATGTCGATGAGTCAGTCTGGATTCGCTAATTAATATATATATATATATATATATAGGATATATATAACGAGAAATAGTCTCACAAAAGTGATCGGACACTTGTGCTTTATGCCAAAAAGGAAACTGTAAAATAAATAAGCAAACATACAAATTTTTGTGTGGTGTTTTATTGTAAAATTAGTAACAATTATTACATAACATACATTTGTCAAATATTAAAATAGCAATGTTTAATAAAAATACAATGTTTAGAACGGAGCAAAAAATGGCTCACATAATGATCGGACACTTATTTGATCAAATATTTATGGAGGAGTTATCCATGAATTTCACAATCTACAACATAAGTACTCGAGGCGGTTTTGAAAGGGGAAAGATTCTCTTTCGGTGTTTAAATTGGTAAAATGGGAAAAATCATGCTTTGTGATGCCCCCGCTTCACTACTCTGGTTCTGATCCATCGAAACTCAATGTTTCAAATTAAATTTTTTTTAAAAAAAACTAATTTCGTGACTTTGGACAGTTCCCGTAAAAACTGTTTGTAATTAGAATTGCACAAATTTCCAAACCATTCCCAACAAATGAAACGTGATTACGCAAATTAAATAAAAATAAGAAGAGGGATGAATTGAATTAGAGAGAGGGATAATGTGATGTATAAGAAGAAAAGAAATGAAATGAATAACGACACGATAATAGATGTTTGTACATTGGAGAAAATTATTGTAACTAATCGTTTGTATTAAAATTGATTAGAAGTGACTCCTAGTTAGAGTCATTGGAGTTGAATCTGCTGTTTTCAAAAAGTGTCTTATTTATTAAGAGTAAGCTAAGACTTTATTGTGGAATTATAAACATGGATTAAATAAGGTTAAAAGCAGCCTTACATATTCTGAAAAGATAATTAATAAACTGTATTATCTTATTCCTGACGTCTCTTCAATTGGATTTGTGAATTTATTGTCTATTTAAAAAAAAACTTTAAAATGTCTATGGAATTTAATAAACCTATATTTTTATGTAATTCTGTAGAATTATTACAAAGTAACAATTATTACGAATATGGAGCGGTTACTTTTTTTTCAATTAAAGATTGAATTTTTTAATTCAATATTTAAGTGAGAATGTTCTCTCAATTAAAAATTTTTAATTATCTTAATTACAGCTAAATTGGTTTTCCCTTAGAAAAATAACGCTTTTTAAATTGTAACGCTGGACTGTTTGCAATTTTCTCTTCATGTACATCAGAGACATTTTGGAAATTAGAACTGCATAAAATTACGATTCCTTCCCAATCAAAATGAAATATGATTAGCTAAATTAGATGAAGATAAGAACTGTAGGGAATTAAAATAGAGATAGTGATATATAAGTGAGATAGAATTGAAAAGAAAGAAAAATGAGATGAAGGATAAAGATAAATTGATAGATTAATTGATAGAATTGTGTAGATTCAAATGAATCATTGTAATTAATCGTTTATGTTAGAAGGGCCTTCTTATCAGAATAATAGGGGGTCGAATGTTTTATGACTAAAAAATTCTTGAATCATAATTAATCATTTGGTAAACTAAACCTTTATTTTTAGAATATAACCTTTATAACTGAACTAAAATAAATGTAATATTCTACTTTAGTTTAATTACTTTAGAACTAAACGAAAATAAATATGGTGTTCTAAACAAGGAGTGTAGAGCAATGGTAGTATTTTCTGCAAATCATCGCCTTCCTCAAGCACAAATATTTATACAAAATAAAATTGTTTTCAACTTTGTCCTCACATTACAAAATGTAAATCTTTAAAAAATTATGTACAACTTAAGTTAAACTTAGGGTTCTAAATTACAAAAAATTGTTGTAAGCTCGGATTTAGTGAGTAAGGTTCTCATTTATCCAGAGGACTCTTATTAAAAGTATTTAATAACAATATATTTTATATAAGTAAATCAGATTGTTTGAACGCTCATACTATTTCAGAAATTAGGTTGACTTTTCCATTACTTGTAGTGAAAATAAATTATCGCTAAGTAAGTGACCAATAAAAGAGAATAAAAAGACGCTTATAATAGCCCTTAGAATAATTGAAAAGCAAAAATTAGTGGATTGTTACAATTCAGTTGTCTTGTATACGACATGTTTGGTATCTTTAAGCTAGTCACTCTTACAACCAACCACAAAGATTTCTCAATTATTTTGCTTTAATTCTCAAGCTGAATTTTGATTAAAAAATCTACTCTGAAAATTATTAATAGTGTTGACAAAAATCCGCTTCTCTCACTTTCCACCCCCTTCGAGGCAGCCAATAGAGTACCTCCTCACCCTTCGCGATCAGCCAATGGAAATTCAACGATCCAGCTCCAAGAACAGACAACAATTTTCTTACAAGATCCAATTTTTCACCAATAGGAATCCATTATCTTATCTCTAAATTACATTTTTTTTCACTCTTCATTCCTGCAATGCTTTAAGAAATTTTCAACCAGGCACGGGCTTAAAGGCCATTCAGCGACCTAACCATTCGAAATGTTCGTCAACAATATATCATCAATAAGCTAGTCAGTTATTTTCTGAGTGCTTCAAAATGTTTGTCTGCATGCAGAGGTCTACAGTAATCTAATATCATATCTGACATAAGTTTTAGTACTTTTTCTGCAAGCTGGGGAAAATCTAGCCAACATCAGATTTTTCATTTTGGCAAAGACTTGATAAACCAGCAATATGAACACTTTTGAAAATAAAACAATTGATTTTCATAAAAAATGAAAACATTTCCTTTAAAATTATTTTCCTTACGAGCTACTTATTTTGAGTCTATAGTATTTAGTCTCGGTTCTGGAAAATGACAGTTGTTCTAAAGTGTCGTCAGATTATGTTAATTCAACTGTATATTAATTATATTCTTTACAGAATATAGTATCACGTGTATACATAACTAAAAATTTATCGTTGTGTAATTAAAATTGTCTCCATATGTACAAGCTCTAAGACCTGAATTAAATTTACATTTACGTAGAAACTGCGGACATAATAAACCAGGGAATATAATTCTTATCATAAACTACAAACACCATAAGAAAACTGATTCTATTTTTATTCTGTCCTTCCAAATAGAAAATATACACATTGCAAACTTTAAAAGACATTTGCAACAGAAAAATATAACATCGGGGTTTCGTTAAAAGTTTCTTTTCTATTTCAGTGAACAATTCTGTATGTTATTACAAAACGTGAAATAGCTTATCAAGGAAAAAAAATCGTTGTGCAGTTATTTCTCTGGCAAAGGAATCAAAGAAAGAGCAAAGAAACTTGGAAAATGATTTGTTACTTTTCTGTTTTCATCATTCCCAGTGGTCTAAATCTGTGTTATGATTATAGTGTCTGGACGTATACAACATACTTTCATAAAAAATAACTTCTTACTATTGTCGACATTTTCGTAATCTATGAATATTACTCTACAAGCTGCTTCAAAGGGAATAGGGGGGAGAAACTTATTTTGATATATTTTTGGGTATAAACGCTTTCTGGTAATAGTTAGGTTTATCTGCCAATTATTTGCATCATGGATGAAAAGTACTTACGGAAAAATTGCAAGAAATAATATTTTGGCTTAGAGTCTTTACAATCTATTTTTATCAACATATAAAAAAAGCCAAGGCTCTGGGCTAAATTTAACTGCGTGAAGATTTATTAGTCTACCGGATTGTTCGGTCATTTGGGAAGTGATTTAAAATAATACTTTTTTTTGCATATTTAATAATAATTATAGTAAAATATAGTTTCCATCATTACTTATAGCCTCTTTTCAACGTGATGGTTATTTGTAAAAATCACTTTTTTAAGAAATGCCTTGTCTTTTGGGGGAAGAACTCAGGTTGATATCTTCTTCAGTTTTAAATATTTTCCTTCAAACAATTTTGCGTTTTATAATAATCTTCTTTGAATTTAGACTATTTTTATTTTTAAAAGCATCTTAAATTTAAAACAAATTTATTTTTTTTTCACTATTAGCAGTAAATATATGTAAGGATTTTAATTTTAGTTCAATTGGAACTATTTATTTTCAATTCTGTTTGTTGCGAATTGAATCAAAAAAAAATTGAAGTTTCAAATTCTGCTAAAAAATTTGTTTTTAAAAACTAATATTTTTATGTTTCATAAATGTATATGGTTCTAGTTGAAGATCCCTTAACAAGTGGTTCAGTGACACATGTTTCATTACGTCTTCCTCGAATTTGAGAAAAGCCGAAACAAAACCGGAAGTAACAGGTAGTCATTACATGATTTTGTTGCAATTTATACAATTAAAATAACAATGAAGTCCCTGAGGTTAGTGATGAGAAATTCGCGAATAGCCCAACGTTACAAACTTAGTTTCATGCGTATTTGTTTTGTTAAAGAGTGGCTTGTTACAACTGGTTTCAACTATTACAATACTGTATTAGTTTTTCTTTTATATATATATATATATATATATCGTGTTATTTATCAATATAATAATATTAAATTTAGTAAATATTCAATATTTCAATTATATATTTTGTAGTGGCTAGAACTTACTTTGTGGGATATTTATATCACCTACACAGGCTCAGAATGTGTGTAATCGCATTAAATGCATGTTTAATCGATTAAAATGTTATTTAAATGGTTTTAATTTTGGCATATTCGTTAAAACTATATTGACGTTCGATAATCCGGAAGGACGGTGGTCCCGAACTTTCCGGATTAATGAGCGCTTAAATTAATTTAATGATTTTCTTGGAATCAAGGAAAAAGTGTAGAGTAATTTAGACTAACTTTTATTTCATAAATTATTTAGATGAAATTTGTAGAGTAATTTAGACTAACTTTTATTTCATAAATTATTTAGATGGAATTTAAATAATTTGCTACTATCTCTTATTTTGTTTCTAATCTAACTTTTTTCTCTATTCTCATGCTGAAGCCCACTTTTACTGTTCCAGCTGAAAACATATGGAATAATTCAGTTAATAATCGAACTATTTAAACTCTAAAAGTATTTGGAATAAGCTTATCGGACTTCTATTTCTTTCTATTAAATAACGCAAAATAGGGCCAAGCTTATACTGTAATGCCCCTTAGTAATTTATTTTGGTTTACATCCCTTATAAATTAAATAGTACTGATGCAAGAACAAGCTCACAATTTAATGAAGAGAGCTCAGATAAGAACTAAATCACTTAATGAATAATTAATTTAATTAGCACTCCCTCTTTACGTTTCTTTCCCCCAACGTGCCTGAATCAAAATTTCAAATTAAACTATGAAGCTGTGGCTTACCAAATCACTTGTACTGAGTGAGGTATTTCTCAAACACTCTAGATTCGAACGCCTGTTACAACTTACTCTTACCAGGAATAGCTTCTGACTGAATTTTATCATAGAAGATCATATACTGCAAATCATTCCAATTTCTGACACTCTCTATCAGCTATCCACTCACACTTTCAATTCCATTTTGCTTATATATAATTATCCTAAAATTAATTTATTATACTTCTTTACATTCATTTAATTTGTTTAAATCACGCTTCATTTTATGAGAAAGGAGTTGGAAGTTTAAATGTAAAGTCAAAAAATAACCCCAAATGTTAGTTAAAAGAAAGTTCGGGAATATAGCCCAGTGCTACAATATACTGAATAAATTTTGTACGTCAGGTTTTTTTTTTTATGATGATGACTTCCTGAAAGATTTCCAAAAGCTATTTTTGAAAGAAAAAAAGAAAAGAAGTATCATTTTATTGCAAATTTTCCGATTAGAGTAACTCTTAATAAATATTACTCGTACTTCTTACGAAAATACAATTCCGTTAAAAGTACAAAAATTATACCCATAAAAATTGAATGAACAATAAAACATAATTGAAATTGGTTTTAATATGAATTAATAGGTTGTAACATTCAGTTATTATTTCCTCCTGTTATCATTACTAAGCTTCTTGAGAGAATTACAAAATTACGCATTCAAATGAATGCAGCGTTCATTCAAGATTAAGCCGATATTTTATCCTGGTCAATAAGCAACCAATAATTAAGATTTATTTTTTTTCGTTGCAGTTTACCCTAAGTGCGTCTCATTTAAAGCTTAAATAAAGTAAAAATTGTAATTCTAACCAAACCTATAGGTATATTTGTTTCAATTCTATTCTTACACTTCACTGATTCCAATCTCATTTACCTAAGCCACCTTTCTTTCATTGGTAGGGAATCTTCATTAAAATGTATTTATTTAAAAGTGTCAAAGTGTTAGTTGAAAGCAAAAACGTGTTACAGCTTACGGCATAAGGTATTTTATAAATGTTACACAAATCTTATTTGTTTACTTTCAGTAAATCTTAAGTAACATCATATCTTTCCAGATTTAAAATTATTGTGAAATAAGACTTTCAACTCAAATATTAAAAATATTCCATCATGTATCCCACAACGAAATCAATTCACGTGAAACAGCAAATTTCATTTTGAAGCAACATATTTTATTTTCCTTCGATTATTTCCTCCGAATATCCATTTCGTAAAGTTTAAAAATTGTGACATAACTTTTTTTTGCCGCAAGGCAGAAATTTATGCTGTGTTAAAATGTTTGACAGCTCTTTGTATAGAGCTTGATCTAAAATAATATTTTGTCCATAATTTTTTACCGAATGCGATTACATGCCTTAATACTTTATGATATAACTTTTAGGTTATTAAAGTTATCTGTGAAATACCAGTATGTCTTTTAAGCATGGGAAACAGGACTTTTTTAAGGTGCAGTGACTGTTAGTTTTGTGTTATAAAATTAATGATACCTATTAAATTCCTCTCTCAGAGATGTTGCGTTTTTGGATGCAATAAATTCAAGGCGTTTAAAAAGGAGTATTACAGAAAAAAATTAACAGGTGGATGTGGTTTTATAATTTATACTTTGTTCTAACAGCATCAAAAAACGTAACGCAGAAATTTACGTATATACTTTCATACTCTTATAAGAGATAGTAATTAGATTATGAAAATGTTAAAAATTATTATTATTAATATATATCATTATGCATTGTGAGGTTGTTAGGTTAGGCTATTCGCGGTTTTCTCTTCACTAACCTTGGGGACTTCAAATGAGATTGATTGCATGAATTAAGCAATTTCTTCCCTATCAAAATGAAAAGTGATTATGATAATTAGGGGCAGGTAAAAATAAAGTGAAATTAGCTAGATTGGAGAGTATATAAGCAGAAGGAAGTGTAGCGAATAGAGGTCGAGGATCACTAGCGCTGAGTGTATGCCTTACAGGTGGTAGACGAGGTCGAGAGTTGCTACGGGTGATAGTGATCATGATGAAATCAAGTCAACTTCAACTGTGAAAGCTGTGGTAAGATTAACCACAACTGTGAAAGTTGTGGTTAATTCGATATTAGTGAGACAGGTGAATATATCTAGGATGTTACCTTGGACAGCAGGGATCCGTTCATCATTATAGTGCAAGTCTATTGAATAAATATTGTGCGTGAGATTTGTCTAACGTCTTCTTGTATAAGTTATTGATTTCTTAGAGTTAGTATATTTGATTGAGTTATGGCACAAAAGACGAATAGAAATATTATTCTGCCACAAGGTGTCCAGATAAAATTCCATCTCGCTCTTGAGGCTACGGTTGCCTGGTGATCATACTCGCTAATTCGCAGTCTGCGGCTTTCGTAGAATCGTAGGTTCGAACCTTGATGACACTAAAGACCCACCATGTGACCTGGGTTGTTCAACTTTAAATATGTCAATGCCCAAAGTCTTCCAGTTGGCGTAGTATGGAAGTTTGGAGAAGAAAGTGCCAGCTCAGATATCGTCCTCGTCACATTACCACTAAGCCTTGTGTTTCTTCTAGAAGGACGTTAATAAAATCAACCAAACAAACATCTCTCTTTCAATTTTTGTTTTCTGAAAAAGATGTCAAAATATCTCTTTTGACCCAAAAAACCAGCTTAAAATTTTACCACTTATTTTAAAGTTAATCATATGTGATATTTCTAGATCAACATTGCTTCTATTAGCTATAAAGTAGTATAGATTATATGGAAAAATAAATTAAGTTTAATTAATATTTTAATAAGACATAAGACTCAAAATGCTAAATGAATTTCAGCCCATATTATATTTAATATGTGTTTATATCATATATAATTCTGTTTGAAAATTATTCATATCTCTTTGAATAATTAAAATATTTTTCTCACCTTTTTTCATAAATATTTATTTATTCCTAGGGTTTGAAATTAATAGTTCAATTTCATAGAATTTCTACGTATGTTCAAACACAAATTAATAATTGAATCAGGATTTTTATACTAAAACATTGAAGATAAAGGCAGAAAACTACCAGATATACAGTATAATGCTTAACTAAAAACATTTTAATACATTTACTATTCTGAGTTACTTAAATAAATACAATGCATACGTGACTCTATATAGTGGTTTTTCCAACTGAAATTTGACAGCTAATAAGCATTTTGACTACGACGAAAATTCATTTTAAAAGGTATATAATCAAAATGAGGAGCCGTTTAAAAATGCTAAGAGTTCCTTCACTCAAAGATGACTCAAGATGACTGACAATTTGTCTTCAATTAATATTTGTTGATGAAGATGCCAAACTGCTTTCAACCTTTTATTAGTAAAAATATTTTTCACTGATTTGTATTGTCTGGATGTGAATGTGTTCAAAGTCTATTAATTCCGTCTCGGGCGGCCATAATCACATTAGAAAACTTTCCACAGGAATCACTTGAAGATAAATCAAAGCTCCACCTATTTTTATGTTTCTTTCGCGATGCCACTGCCATCTGGGTATTTGAATATTCTCATTTCATGGCTTTGTTTCTTTAATATATGTGTATGAAATTAAATTTCTTCAAACATAAAACAATTTTTTAATCTGTTAGAGCAAAATATAATAATAATTAAATAGACAAAGATTATATTTGTTTTGCGATGTAAAAGTAATGCCTTCCAGAAAACGAAGTGCGTTATTACCTCCAAATTATTTATCTGGCACCGTGCGGTAAGTAATACATCCCTTCTGCGATATTTGTTAAAAAAATGGCTCAATGAATTATTAAGAAAATGTTTTCTGGCGTATGAGACTACCAATCACGCGCTATTTCAATGAATTTTATCATCCGATTTAACATAACAAAAGCATAAACTTTTAAAAACTCAATTTCGAAAGATTAAGCTGGGCAATTTTTATCAGAAACATCCTCAAAATATTTCTTATATATCCAAGTTTTGAAAGTGTAGGTCCTTATGATTAATTTATGGGATAGACGCATTTTGACTACGGGACAGTTATTGATATGGTTATATTTTCGCCTTAGGCTATCTCTCGAGTGATGTAAAAGAAAATGAGCTCAAATCAGAAATTTTTACGGAAAGAACCATAACTGAGTATTGAAGAAAAAAATAACGTTTTTTTTAAGCACTAAAATTCTGAGAACACGATCTATAATGAATAACTATACGTGTTATAACCATAGCAATTCATATATATATATATATATATATATATATATTAAACGTAATTTTAGTTCCATTTTAGCGCTAAATAACTTGTGTTATCAGTTTTCAGAAACTTGTGTAAGATATTTTTAAAATATAAAACTGGATACTCTTAAATTAAAAATTAAAATGCTGAAATTGTATAAAGTAAAAGAATTTTATGTTGTAGCAGCTGTGGTTTATTATAATTCAAAGTCACTTGGAACAGTAGTTCTTTTTTTAAAAAAAATAAGTAATATACATTTTTAATCTGGAGATCTAGATAGACCTGGTGGCATCAAAAACACAAAGTTGAGATGATGTTATGACTTAACGTTTCTTAAGCGGTTTTGTTTGGTTTAAAATAACGTTAATGGCTTACGTCGAGCCGAGTTTGAAATCTTTAACCCTTTGATTGACTGAATGATTGCTTATTAACGTCGGAACAACACGAGGCCTTTCGTCGAAGGTTTTCGGAATATTGAATCTATTTCAAGTGACAAGAATGACATCTAAATTGAGACCTCATCCTACAAAATTCCACACCATGTCAATGGAAGGACTTGGAGCTTCAACAGATTTAACGTATCAGCTCAATTACACGGCAAGTCCTTATTAGCACCAAGACTAGAACTCGAAGGAAACAACGCCATACACAGGGACTAAACTGGCATTTTTTTGGACATAGAGGAAAGATTTAAACTCTTTTTCCAACTCAATGAGCTCATTTCATCGTCTTATAAGGTCTAGGTAATAAGAAAATATTGGATAAACATGATGTATTTACGATGCTCACAGTGACTGCAGTTAAATATGTAAAGACCCAAGAAGTTTTTTTTTTCTTCCAACCTCCGATAGACCATAAAAAACACAAGAGAACAGAACTGCATGAATTTGTTACCAAACGTTATATAAATATGGTTACTTTGTAACATAATTACTGTAAAGATTGAGTCATTTGTCATGGTTGACTAGATTTCCTATCTCCTCTTCGGTGAACGTTGTCACCAAGGATATGAGACGGTTCTGCACTTTGTTTCGAAGCTTTTCATAGGAATGGAAGTTTTGCCTCCAAGACATTTCTTCAATTCATGGAATAGATAAAAATCATTTGCGTTAAGTGAGAACTATGCGCCAGATGATTAAACATATCCGATTTAAACCGTTCCAGAAGCTTTTGGGTTACAGCAGCAATGTGCACCACTTACACAAAATACTGTCACTCATTAAAGTTAACCAGACACTCGGCTCATTCCTCGATGAATTTTTGCTATACTATTCCCTTCTGCTCCAAAAAATTGAATAACATAACGCATCTCGCATTTGGTGAGAGTACAAAGCTATGTTTCTGTACCTACATCACATCTTAAAATGCCAATATGGCATCGGGAATAGCAAATGTTATAGTTTGATTCCGACTGCGCATCGTTATCTCCAACCAGTTGTCTGGCTGTTTAGCAATGCGATCGGATGTTGCAGAAAAATGACACTCATACCTGAAATCGAGAGCATGAGAACTGAATTCTCATAAAACCATATATTCTCAGTTTAACTATCCACAGAATATTCACTCTTTTCATAATGATGTTGCGTTGTTTTTTGCAGTTAATGAGATCTATTTGAAAGAAAGCACGGTTAAAAATAATTGGAGTTGAACCCATGAAGATAGTAACTTTTGGATATTTTTCGTACTTTTATGAGCATTATAAAAAGTTCCAAGCTGTTCCAAAAAACAAACTGCATATAATTTTACCTTAGGCAGTATGTTAGAGAAATGTATTAAAATTATATCCTACTACGTTCTACTCTGCCAGAAAATCATTTTTAAGGATGGCAATATAGGATAAAACATTAATGCATTGTTATAACTCTGCTAAATGATTTTTTCGTTGGAATAATAGTTACGTTTTTTTTTAATTTAACATAATTATTTCTCATTTGCCTTAACTTCAATATCTGAAGAGAATGGCATCAATAGTTTTAATAATGTGTTATCTAGTTTAGTATTTTATCGTCTGCCTTTATTTTAATATATAAAAAAAACATTACCAAGTGTTTCAATAATTTATTATCTACTGCAATATCTTATAATTTATCTTTAATCATTTTGCTGTAAAAGTCAATATAATTTTTGAACTTTAGAATGTGTTTTGTATTGCTTGTAATTTGTGCGCTCTATAATCCAATATTTGTGCGCTTGTTAACCAATTTATTCTACTCGTGTTTGAACAATTGGCTTCTGCAAAGGTGGTATTTCTTTCCCTTCTCGGTCATCATCAGTTTTCTTTTATAATAAAATCAACAGTGCTTGGTACAAATGGGAGTTATTTGATGTATTAATACATTCAGGAAGTTCATAAAGTACCTAATTTAAATAAAGTAAATGCTACTCAACTCGTCAACTGAGAATTTATCTCAGAGTATCATTTTACATCTCGAAAATAAGCTTATATAATTTGTACCTAAATGAAAAAAAAAAAAGGGGGGGGGTAAATGTTAATAACAACAAAGAATTTTTCTTTCATAAAAAATGAAGATTGGCTCAATAAAAAGTTTGATTATTCCGAAAGATTTCTTGTCTCCTGGAGAAATTAATATTACGATCATGGTTTACTGTGAACTTTCCGAAAGACACAAAAGGCGCAGAGTTAAACAGTCGATGCCGAGGTATTCGACTGAAAAACTACCATTTGCTACGAAAATGAATTTGAGGCTATAAAGTCAAAATATTAAGGATAAAATCGTTTACAAAGTAGTGGACAATCCAGAAGTTTTGGAGGTATTAAGAAATTATACAACTGTGTGTCATTAAGATGTCTGACATGGCTTCTTTCTCAAATGAAGGAATGCACTTGCATTACATACATCTCTCAAAATGTTTAAATCATAGTACTTTATTTAACGAAATATCACTTTGAAAGAAGGATTTGAAATTCTTTCCATATTATTATGAGCTCGGTAAAGCCAAGGACAAATGTTATAAAGAATTACGTGAGGTGACTGAGTTGGGAGCACAGATTCTTCTTTAAGATCTGGACCTTCCGCGTCGAGAATTTTATCTATAGTCTTTATGAATGAAAGATAAAAGAGAGAAAGAGAATGAGAGAGGAAACTTGAAGCTCATTTCAAAATGGGGATGCGATGGGTCATCTAGTCAGTGTGTACAAAAAAATCTTTTTCATAGAACTGGGGTCAATACGTATTACTCAGTGTTATACTTGATTCCAGTAGCTCCAATCAGGTTAATATGATACAGGTGACTCATCAATTGTATGTTCATCTTACGACCCTCATGCACGACGAAACATTTTTGTAGACCTGTGAAATTTTTGTGCAGTAAAGGAACTCTCAAAATCATCAAAAAGGAAAGGAAATGAATTGAAACAGACGTTGCGCCGGTAATTACAGTGTTCCACATGTGTTAAACCCATATGTGGAAAATGTCATAAAAATGGACCATTACATACTTAATCCTGAGTTAAAGAATACAATTAGAAATGAGAATTCAATAAGAAAACAATGTTCTTATTTTTTCTGAAATTGAATGTATTTTATCCTTTGCAATACGTAATTTTACTTTTCAAAACGATGTATGGGTTTTAAAATGTTTAGAATAACTTATTTTAACTTTTTTTACAATCATATTTGCTTTAAAATTCAGACAAAATATTTCTTATTAATGACTACTGAGGAGAGTTCTAAGTAGTTAAACATATCGATTATTCTTGAGATAAAGATACTTTTCTATCTGAAAATATGTTCAAATTGTTTTATTTATTGATGAAATTGATTGATTTATTGTTTTATTTATTGGTTTATTTTTTTATAACAAAGTTTTTCTTTTTGAATATAATAAAATAGAATTATAAACCTATATTTTATCTCTATGATAGTGACTTAAATATTATAAAAAAACCGATTTTGTATCTTTTTTTCCAAAATAGAAATGTTTTATCTCGACCATCAATAATTAATTGATTATTCCTTAAAAATATTCTTCAAAAAATATACAAGTGCTAATTTAAAATAAACAGCTGATATAGAAAGCATGAAGATCGAAAAAAGAAAAATATGTTCTTATAAAATGAATTTAATTGTGAGGAATGAAGTTACTTTTAGCACCAGAATTATGCAAAACGTAATATTTCAAATATTCTGTAAGAAATTTAAGCAAAGGATAAATATTTAAATATATTTCTAAAGGATAATTCTGATAAAAAAATAACTATTTCGTTGTACTTACAGAATTCGACAAAGAACGTTTTCTTCGGTCACAAGAAAGAAGATAGTGCAAGACGTACCAACAATTCGAAGCCGGATTGTTTTATAGTTTATTTGTACTTACAGGAATCAAAAACTTAGACCATAACAAACAAAAGTGGACATTTCCTTTCACGCTTCGCGTGTTTGTTGAAGAATGCGACAGCCAGATCAGATAGAAATGACCGAAGTTCCTCGTATTTGAGTATATGCCCGCGATCCTAGCTGGCTTCTCTTTTATATAAGCGAACTTCTGGTCTCTTATTCGTAATAAAATGAAGTTTTCTTAAATGTTTTTAGCAGTTTAGATATTTGTTTGTAAAAGAAAACTGTTTACATAAGTTAGATAGTGTTTTTAGCTTTCTTGTGTTTTAAAGGAGCATAGAATTTTCGAAACTGATTCGAATAAATTGTAAACATAGCGTAAAATTTATTTGAAGATACATCCTTATTGCATTTTTGAGACACAAGTCCTAATTTATGTCCAATTTCAACTTTTTTTAATTGATTGTTTGGTAATTAAAATTCTCTGATGAAATGCTTTAAATCATTTAATTATACATTAAGAAATTCTGATAAATACTTTTAAGTATGTATTCTACTATTTTGAATTTTACTAACTGTAAATGGCAAATAAATATTTTGATGAACAATCAATTTCCTGAATTTCTTAACAACATAAAAGTAATAATTGATTCGTTTTTAAAATAAAAAATTGTCTTAATAGTGCATAGAATATGATAATAATTTTACTTTGTCTCCTATTCTTCCTTATTGTGAATATATGGCTTAAAACAAACTTGCTGTAATATTTTGATTCGAGATATTTTGTAAAATTCCTTTACCTTTCAAAAATATAATGTGGTAGCGCAAGTATCTATAAAAGTATCGTCTATATATCAAACATTTAATTGTATATACTAATAATGATATACAATTTTGGAAAGATACCTGACAGTAAAAAAGTAAAAACTTCAATCTATTTTCTAACAGTTAACAATTAATTAGATCAGTTCTAAGCTATGAAAAGAAAAATCAGATAGTTTTATTTTTCGTATTGCAATCGCATTTGATCATATTATTAGAATTATTATGAAATGTAGATAAATTCCAAGTATTTATTAAAGTAATTTATTCGTAATATAAGAATTCTATAGTGAATTTCATTTGGCGTCTAAAGTTATTCATATGAATCTTCTACTTCGAATACAAATTCATATTTTGAAAGCATTTAGATTAAATGAATATGAGTAAAAGCTGTAACAGCTGATTTCGGTAAAAAGGATTTAGGGATATAAGTAGTTCCACATTTATTAATATTTCAAAAAATCAGAAATTTTTATATCTATCGATTTTTTACAGGATTTTGTTTGAATCTGTAAATTTTATTCGGAGACAGATAACGCTTTTGTTTTCTGACTATATACTATAACTTAAAAATATATGTGCTTTTATATATAAAAAATTTCTATTTCTATTTGCTTTTATATATAAAAAGCTATATATAACAAATTTTATGAGTGAATTCAATTCAAAGAAACTCTGATTGGCCAAGAAAAGTATCCGATACTAATTTAATCTTGATTATGATGTCTTTCCAAATTTCCTATTGGTTACCGAAATAACTAATTACCTACCTTGATGTCTCTTAATGATATCTCACTCCTAATCGAATCAGCAAAATTCTGTTCTACGCGCTGGTTCTTTTTTCCTTCGCTTCACTTCAATTTTTAAATACTATACTTCAATTCGCAGAAATTTAAATAAAGTAAACGGTGGAATTTCCGGTAAGATTGTACTACGAAGAGTGAAGGAAAATCTTACCAAGTGTGCTATCTACATAAAACAAAGTTGTGTAACTCATAAAGGAGTAGAAATATGTACACAAATGTAAACATTTCTGACTGCTGTAAATATGCAATTTACGATCAATGCACAGTCGTTGAAGAATTCTGTTGAGGTGGAATTCGCATTTTAAATGTAGTACTTCACATTCTCCATGTTTGTAAGAAATGTCAAAATGTGGATAAAGCTATTATTTCACGAATGAAATGCATTTGTGTACTTGGTGTATAAACACATTAAACATTGTACAATCAGAATAATGCTAGAAAGCAAATTAAATATCTATGTGAAAAATATTATTCTTATTGTATAGATTTTCATTAAAAAAAAGTACAAATACTCCACAGAAATCGTTTATTTAAAGAGTTATAACACACAAAATGCACTTATTTACTTAGCATTACAAATTACATTTACGTTAATAACTAACATCAGCATACTCTATATGTAAAAAAGTAATAATTTCCCCTTTCAACACTCAACAATACGTCTCAATCTTCAGTTTACTGTTTTAAGCTTTTCTGGAAGGAATGATTCTACTAGAAAAACGTACTTCACTTGTTTTTGGATGACCTTTCTTCTCTTTCGTGACATTCCGGGAACTTTTTTTGTCTAAAAGAAAATTCGTTGGCGTTACTAATCCTAAAAGAAGTAGTCTATCAAAATTAAATTTTTTCTTGTAACATTTTGGAACCAATTGTTCTTCGGCATCATCTGCAAAAGCATTACTGTATCTTAAAAGATTTCTTTCGATCAAACAGAAAACGGTGAATAAGAGGCATTTGAAGCATTCATACATAATCCGAGAAATTGACACAAAAATGTGTTTCTTCAGCAGCATTCAATATGAGTTGTAACACTTTGCCACTTGGGAAATATAAAATTCCTGGGGGAGGAACTGCACCAATGTGAATCTGAAAGAAACGAATAAAAACATTACAGATTGTTGCACTATTTTACTTCAAAGCAAATCAATAAAAAAAATTCTATGCAAACAATATTACGCATTATTATTTATTCATTGTAAATTAACTTCACAATTAGAAACAACTTAGAACCATTGGCAACAGAATAAGTAATTTTGAACCTTGGTGACACCTGAGCTAATTCATCTAACTCCAAGTTTCCTCACCAAGCCAACAGGAGGAATTGGAGTGATAAAAAGTGCCACAACCCCACAACATGGCAGGTTTTAGGGGCGTCAGAACTGCAATCCACGACACAATGGTAATAATGTCTGCCACGAATTCGTGAGGAAGTACAAATACTGAACAAAGCGTGTGATGATATGTATCACTCAAGAGCAAGAAAAGTAACAACGAAATTCCCCGTGAAGCGCCTTCTATGACACATATAAAAAAGAGCTTCCACTCAAATGGGGGCCTTTTAAAAGATTTAACAATAAAGCATAATGTCACTAATAACTTTAAAATTTAAATATGTAAAAATTCTTAACGGCAGTATTCTATATTGAATGGCGTGTGCTTATATGATTAGAAAATTAATGAGGAGAATCATTCTTGTATCGATTCAGCGATTTCCATATATTTAATTTTAAATAATTGCAGAAATTTCTCTCAAGAAAGAGATAATGATCTTCCTCTCAAAAGGGCCAACCCTACCTTTACCAAGATTAACAATTAACTATAAGGTAATTAATAATTTTAAATTTAAATGTTTAGACATTTTAAAGGAAGTATATTATTTTCAATGGGTGTGTTTATTTAATTAGAAAATTAATAAGAGAAAGTCATTCTCGAGTCGATCCTCCACACGAGATGCATTTAATGCATTTAATTTTAAAATAAATGCAGAACCTCGTCTCAAGACAGAGATCAAGATCATCCTCAAAAATCCCTCCTTCCCCCAGATTAACACTTAAATGTAAAGTCCCCTAATAATATTAAAATTTAAATAGGTAGACAGTTAAAAAAAGTATTCTATACATAATCATTTTTAGTTAGAAATTTAATGAGAGAAAGTCATCCTTATATCGGTCCTCCAGGCTAAATGTATTAATGCCTAAAATATATGTAGACTCGTCGCAATACAGAGTTCATAATCTTCCTTACAAAATACACCTCTTCCCCAATTTCGCAAGAATAAAGATTAAGAGTAAAGTTCTTAATAAATTAAAAATTTAAATAAGTAGGAATTTTTAATGGAAGTATTCTATTTTGAATGGGTGTGTTTATTTAATTAGAAAATTAATGACAGAATTTCATCTTCGTGTGGATCTCCCAGATCCTCATGCATTTATTTTTTTAAAATAAACTAAGAAACTCGTTTGAAGACAGAGCTCAAGATCTTCCTTTAAATGAAATAACACTCCTTCCCCAATATTAACAATTAAGTTTCAGTTCCCTAATAATATTATCTTTTAAATTAGTAGATATTTTAAAGGAAGTATTTTATATTAAACGGCTGTGTTTATTTAAATGGAAATTTAATGAGAGAAAGTCCTTCTCGTGCCCATCCAGCAGGTCCCCTACCTTAATTATTAAAATAAATACAGAACCAATTCTCATGACACATTTCATGATCTTCTCAAAATAAGGTCATCCATCTATCGCAAGAATAACGATAAATGTAAAGTCCCTAATAGTTTTTAAATTTAAATATATAGGAATTTTTGATGGAAGCATTTTATTTTAAATAGATGTGTTTATTTAATAAGAAAATTAATGAGAGAAAATCATATACGTTTCGATCCCGCAGTCCCCATGTATTTTCTTTTAAATAAATATCAGGCCATATCTCAAGACAGAGATGATGATTTACCTCTCAATAGGGTCTCATCCCTCTTTCACTTGAATAAACATTAAGAGTGTAAAGTTTATAATAATATTAAAATTTAAATTTTTTGTAGCTTTCAACGGAAGTACTCTATTTTGAATGGGTGTGTTTATGTAATTAGAAAATTTTTGAGAGAAAGTCATCCTCGTGTCGTTTCAGCAGGACCCATGCTTTTATTTTTAAAATAAATGCAGGGCCATGTCTGAAGACAGAGTTTATGATCTACCTCTCAATAGGATCCAACCCTCCTTTTGATAAAATAGACATTAAGAGTGTAAAGTTTCTAATAATTTTAAAATTAAAATATTTATGAACTTTTAATGGAAATATTCTATTTTGAATAAATGATTTTATTTAATTAGAAAATTAATGAAGGAAGTTAACCCTTATGTCGATTCTCCAGACCTCATGCATTTATTTTTAAAAAAATTAAGAATCTGGTCTCAAGACACAGTTCATGATCTTCCTCTCTTACGGAGAACGCCGTACTTTCCTAAGATTGATGATTAACTGTTAGGTTACTAATAATTTAAAATTTAAATATATATGAATTTATAAGAGAAGTATTTTTTTTGTATTGGTATATTTATTTAATTCGAAAATTAATGAGAGAATGTCATCCTCAAGTCGGTCAGAAGGTCCCATACATTCATTTTTTAATAAGCGCAGAACCTCGTCTCAAGACAGAGTTCATGATCTTCCTCTCAATTAGTCCCACTTTCCTTTACCAAGATTATCAAATAAGTGTAAGCTCCTTAAAGATTTTAATATTTAAATGTTTCATATTTTAATGGAAGCATTCTATTTTGAAAGGGTTTGTTTATTTAATTAGAAAAATAATGAGAGAAAGTAATCTTCGTGTCGATCCA
>BMAW01084794.1:0-19261 GCA_019974015.1 Nephila pilipes | reverse complement strand
ATTATCTTTTCAGTCTAATTTCTCACAACTTCGTAATTCATTATAGTACTGAATTTCTCCCTTTAAGTTTTTTCCTTTCTTCCAATCTTTGTGTTACTTTATTTGTTTACTTCAGACATATCAAAGTATACGCTTGCTCAACATTGCTGCTCACCAAATGGATCACTAAAAACAAAGTATATAAGCTTCTCAATCGAAGATTGGACACACGTTCTAACACAAACAATAATTTACTAAAAATATTTTTTAAAAAGTTTAAATGGAGGAAAACATAAACTGTCAACTTGATCAGCTAACATAATGGTATAGAGGAAGAAAGTCCAAAATGAAGGAGAGAACAAGTAACTTTTCCATTGCGATTCATCTCTCTCTGATTGCTTTCCAGAGCGATAGCAAAAGGCCTTGAGCTCATTTCTTTTTCAGCCCTCTACAACTGGCTGACTTTGCCAGAATGGCCGGCTTGTTCTCACAGTGGTTGAGTGGTTCACAAGGACCTTCTTTTTTGTTAGTGATGGTCGTGGTGTCAGAACAGGTGCTTCTATGGAAGAAATACATTGTTTTTTCGTACAGGAATATTGAATAAAAATCACTTCTCATCTCCAGTTACAATTCGTAGCAAAAATGGATCGGCTTCATACCGAAACAAAAGAGAACGCACTGTTGATACGCCATTGATTAACGCCAGCTCCGTCAAGTCATGGGGAACCCGAATTCTTTGCCTGTACAATTTTCCTATTAGATGAAGATGATTCTGAACTGTAAACCATGGACAGCCAATATTCAGAGATAATTCCTCAATTGTTTGACGAGCATCTAAATCCATCATCACCTTCAGGACATCAGCCTCTAATTTTAGAGGTCATCATTTTTGCATCTTTGTGCGGCATCTTTGAAATTCCTATTTCCATTTTTAAACTTTTTAAACCATCTATGTCACTTGTTTAGTTTCAGAGCATCCCCGTAAGCATCGGTCATTTTTTTTTCACTGCTTCGTTTACCTTCATTCCTTGATCGAACAAAGATAGCATACAATGACGAAAACGGTTCTGTTGTTGATCTTGACAACGCTCCAACAAATCGCTGAGACCAACAAATAAACTCGAACGTAACAAAGAAATTTCCGTGTTTGCGGAACCGTGTCTCCACACAAACTAACAGTGAATGAGCTCATCGAAGAAATTTTAATTATCTTTCGGTCCCACTATTTTACATATTTAAATAGAGTTTCAAACAATCTTTGCGATAGTAAAACGTAATTCAAAAAGATTTATGTACAGGAGAGACAAGCAATTTTTAAAGTTTCTATTTAAAGGGGAAGGGGTGTATTTTTTAAGGGAGTTTGCTTATGGTGGCAAAACGCTAAAACTGGCTCTGTGCTTGTCTATAATATAATTATATAATCAGAAAATTAAACGGATTTTTTTAAGGCGACTGGGGTTGCGAAATGTATAATTCCTCATAATATCATGAGAACAAAAATACAAAAAATTCATTTATACATACTTGCATTAAAATGACTTTTTTTTCTTCCACACAGGTCCAATTGCTTCAAGAACAACTTCTTCACCCAGTGCGTGGATGCCTTGTTGCTGCAGAAAGACCAGCAACGCCTAGACACCATGGTCGAGGAACTCTACGGAAGAAGGCGATGATCAGTGGATTTGAGAAAGAAGAGAACAATCCCACCCACACAATTCCCAAACCATAACTCTACCAGAAGCCGAGATATTTCTTATACAATATATTTAGAACGAAATAAAGTTTTTAATAGAACCTTCTTTGTGTGTCTAATGTTTTATTTTCATTTAATTTTTTTCCCTCTGTTCACAATCTCAATTTTAAATTATAAAAAATTAAAAAATTTCTTTAGAATAATCAATTTCTGTGATTCATACACAGCTTCCCATATTTAAGACATTCAAAACACGTGTGTGAAGTATCCAATTTGACAAATTACGTAATCGAAAGTTCAGTGCTACATTCTATTAAGTTGTCTTTAATATTCTCTCTTTATGTCCTTACATTAGCAAATTTATTTCACACACAAGTCTTAAGATACTATTCCTCAATCATACGAAATGTTTGTAACACATTTTCTTCCTTATTTAAATCTACAGCCTTCTTAAGGTATGAAATAATCAATAAGTTTAAAACGTCAATTAAAGATTCGAAAGAGAAAAACAACACATACTTTATTATCAATTAAAGAATATGCAACATCTCTCTCTTCTCTCTCTTTAGAATCATTCTTAACTCCTTAACTCTTAACTAGGATTAATCATCTTAATCCTAACCACTGTTCAACTGATAAAGTTTAAGAGAACCTTCAGATTGAATCACTTGTTCCGATTCCGGCACTTCTTGTTCATAACAGATTCAACTCCCGTTACGCCCATTCAATCATAAATTACAAATGTCAATCAGCTTGTCGTTATCTAATAACCCCCATCTCTTTTTTATTTTCATTTCTAATTCACTTATATATCACTATCTCTAATTCATAATTCACTATACTTATTTTCTTATCTTATTTATCTAATCATGTTTTATTTGTTTAGCAAGGAGTTTTAATTCCATGAAAGTCGACTCAGTGAAAGTGAAGTTTAACTTCACAAGATCCATATGTAGCTATACTGCGCTAAACAAGATATAACTGTGGTCTAGACGCTTGAAAAAAAAAAAAAGATTTTGAAAAAAAATTTGACATGATTTGTCAAAATGAAGAATCGCTAGGATATTCCGGGGATACTGCGACAGTAAACTCATGGGAACGAAATAGATCCCTTGATGCCTCGGAGTCATGGTGCTCGTATCTACGTAAAGAATGCAAGTACCTTAGGACCCCTGATATAATTCCCATTTACAGGGTGTCTGGCTATACCCCCAGGTACGGGGTATCCATTTTAGTTGCCTCTTATGACATGCATTATCTACAGTGGGGCTATTCTTTCACACCCTGTCACCACATGGGTATGCTTGAAATTCAAACAGCCAAAAAGTCTCCGCGGATTGTGAAGAGAAAACTGCGAATAGCCCAACGTTGCATGTTTTAAAACAGTATTTGGATGATTAATTAAATTACACAATACTTTTCCCACATACAGTACTCTGCTATCCTAGTTTCATGATTGCTTTGTACTCATAAACTTAAACAAAGAGTGCAGGATCCAGAAAGTGACCACAAATCCACTGTAAAGGCTGGGCTTATTTTCTCCCCTACAGCTATGCATTCCCAAAGACTATTTAGGTAACTTAAACCAGCATAAAAATGTGTTAGAAATTCGTATTATACGATTCTTTCAATACCAAGTGATTTGTTTCGTAAACGTAGTCGGCAAGCGTTTTCCAACCGACGGATGCAGACATCTCTTCAGAATTAGGTCAATGAAATTTTCCCGTTTTTTTGGTGGTTTTCCCTTTTTCTTACAATGCATTTTTATATGTTTTCATTACATTTGCAAAGCATACAAAATTGTCGTTCTGATAACACTCCGTTTTTTGTCCATTTGAAAAGACAATTAGGAGAATCCCGCACTTGGGGCCATTTTGGTACGATTTAGCAGTCCCTGTAAACTAGGATTTTGCCTTATCGAGATTCTGAAATGTAACTAACACCGACCAGGAGTCGGGTGGATGTCGTCTCTCGTCATTGTCGAGAGTTTGAAACACCACTCAATAGCTTTTAACATAGAAAATGTTCTCCCCTGAAAAACTGTCTCCAAGCCGGAACAGCATTTCTATGATGGTTTACTCTCTTTTTAACTCTATTTTGTTTCCAAGTAGAATAGCCACGAAGCCTATTCTACTTTCTGTACTAAAACCATCGGTACAGAATTCAAGTCAACTATTTTAATGTTTCAGCAAATAGTACTCTACAACATATCTTTGGGCTAGATGAATGCTCCAGATATCAAATGAAGCCTCAAATTTTGTTTGTTCGCCTCCAATTGTGTTAAAGATAGAAGACTTCACTGTGTATAAAAGAAGGCACCGAGAGAATGTCACAATAGCTGCTATTTCTAAATGCAGGACACCTGAACAACAATCGTATAGCTGTCTTATAACCCTGGCTGATTGCTATTAGGAGTCTTCTTGGAACCTCATTTAAGTAGTTTGTGGAACGCATCTAGGCACAGAAAGAATTTTTTTAAGAAATAACTTTGAATTAAATAGCTTAAGAAAATCAAGACGAGACAATTCTTTCTCACGCTCACGAAATAAAAAAAAAGCATAGAAATCTTACTTTAGCTTAAAATTAAAATTCGAATTTGCAGTCCAATTTCGTTTTATATATTCTCCTTGTGATTTCAAATGAGACTTAATTTTTTCAATACTTATACAATTTATTTATGAAAGAATAATAATCCAGGAAGATAGAGGAAAAACGCGTAATGAAATTAAGAGTACACAAAAAAATTTGGATGAATTCTTTTAATAAAATATATTGTTAGTAACTTTTTTTCCATTTTGCATTAAGGGGACATGCAGAAAATCGTTTGCTTGTTTCTTTTAAAGTAAGGATATTCAACCTTTCACACTTTGGGAAACCCTTTGAGTTTATCGTTTTCTTGAAGGAACATTTTGATCAAACAGAAGATAAACAGGGTATCAAAGCTGTATTCTACTCAAATTAACAAATTATTATTGTGCATCTGTATTTTATCATAATACAAACATCTTAAAAAGTAATGAATGGTAAGGTACCTAATGTAGTTTTTTGGTTTCATAAACTCTATTCTATGAATAATAAACAAAAGCAACAATATTTTAAATTATAACAAATTAATAAAAATAATATTTTTAATGACTTGGCTGTGACTGTTTTTTATGGAAAAGTATATTTACGACTGGAATTATTGATGAAATCTGTATCCTAATGTTGCCACAATCAAACCTATTCCTGTATTTTGTTTTTGCCGGAGCATACAAAGAGAAATGTTTTTATGCATAAATAGGTTGAAAAAAATTATATTAGATGTTTCACAGCTCTTTTATGTATTCTTTTCTCATGTCCATCTCACAATGCATATTATCAATCTGACAAAATTTTAATTTCATTTGAGAGTCGATCAAGCAAATCAATTTGTTGTTATCTTTCTTTTATTGTGAGTTTGGAGGTGTCATAATCTGGAAAAAGATTTTGGATCCAAGATAATTATCTTTTTCAACAGGAAAATATTCAAGAAATGCTTTTTGCCACGATCTGATAAATGTTTGATTAAACCAAATTTTACATTTTTATCGTGATTAGCGTTATTGTCTCTTAAAATATTATGCAAATTAGGTAATCATTTAATATTGTCTTTGAAATGCAGTCTGTCCCAATTTTTTCATTTTAAAGAAAAGTGGTGACAATATTGCTTTATACCTTGAAAAAAAAAGAAAAAAAGAGGCCAAATAAGTGGGCGATTCTTCGTCCAAGCCAAAGTCCGGAGATTAATAAGTAACCTAATGCGTCTGAACTAATGTATTTGAAGCACGTACTCTTACGAAATAGAATATTTTATTTTATCTATAAAAATATTTATTTATATTTATTTTTCCAAACCAACTGCCTTTAAGAATTCGATATCTTGAAAAAATTAAAATTTTGCTAAGATTTTGGCGCTTTATAATCAATTAAACAGTGATGTCTTCCGGGACCTTTGTCAAAGTTCCAGAGAACCCAGGTTGAAAACCTCTGCTTTAAAATATTTTATTCTTTTATTACTGCACTATGTTTTATTTTTATTTATTATTGTAATGATTTTATTATTGTATTTATCGGAAAAAATCCAAATGACCTCCAAAGAGGTTAACTCAACGTGATCAGTGATTTATTGTTCAGAAATGTATCAAAAATCCAGATTTGAGTGCTATAAAAATTTCTACAATATTAGGTGAAAGATTTTTCACTTCACTTTCATCTGAAGCAGTTCTAAGAGTACTCAGATCAGCCGAATTTTACGGCTCATGTGTTCGAAGAAAAAGTTTTGTAAGTACGAAAAATAAATAACTTGTTAGACTTTCCTTCGCTAAATCTACGATAAACAAGTCTGAAACGGCTTGGGATAATGTTCTATTTCCAGATGAGAGGAAATTCAAAATTTTTAGTTCCAAAGGGCATATAACAGTGTGGATGGAAAAAACGAGGAACTAAATCCGAAGAACTTAGTTGGAACAATGAATCATGGAGGTGTTCTTGTATGTGAGAAATATTCCAGCTACAGGATTAGATAATTTGGTACTTATTGAGGGCATTATGATTCATGAGCTTGTTATTTAAATGTTTTAAGGAACAATTTCAAATGATTCTCCCAAAATTTGGATATTGGACACGACTTCATTTTTTATCAAGATAATGATCCGAAGCACTCTGATCTCGACATATACCTCTGGTGATTCTATAACTAACCCCAAGTTCTAAAAGCAGCCCCTCACTTACCTAATTTATATCCCATAGAATAAATTTGGAGAGAACTTCAAGTTAGAGTAAGAAGACACGACATAAGAACAAAATGTGTACTAAAAACAGTGTTCACAGAAGAATGGAGGAACATCGATGCAGATATCACAAGAAAAAAGAACTCTTGAAATCTATATCGAGACATTTAAGGTTGGCTGTTTTTATTAACGTCGCACCAGAAGCAACAGGAGGGCTATTGACGACCGACCTCGTAATTTTGAACATCGGTCAAGTGACGAGGAGAAACTTGATCTTGGCACCTCCCTCTCCTAACTTCCACACCACGCTTTTGGGAGGACTTAAAGCCACGATAGATTTAACGTGCATCAACCCCGGCTACATGATGGATCTTTGGTGGCCCCAAGGCTCGAACCTGCGACCTGACGAAAACCGTCAACCGCGAGTCCACTGTCATGACCACTAGAGTATTGCGGCCACGTGCAGACGTTTCAAAGCTGTTGTGGACGCTTAGGAATTCGCTGCTAATTACTGAATTAAGAAGAGAAAAAATACAACAGTATATTAAGTTTTTGAAGCGTGCGAAGAATTTTGTAAAGTAATTTTTAATAGTTTTTTGTTATTAATTTTTCAAATTAAAAGTTATAACAAGTTTTAAAAATTTATAATGTTATATCATTAAGAGTAAGTTGCAGATATTTTAAAAATTACAATTCTGACATATTAGTTTTTATTAATTGACAATATTATATTTTATAGGAAATTTTAAGTGTACGAACAATATATATGTATAAAGAACCACTTACCTCTTTATCCAATCATTACTGAATTCTACAAAATTGTATCATTTTAAAAGGCGTAATAATTTCTAAAAAAATTTAAACCATATTTTATTTTAAAAAGATAATCTTTCAACAAAGAATATTAAAATAGTCATAAATTATTATTATTTAGTTCCTTTTTTTTAAACTTTATCATATCATTCTTTAGCAAATTCTATCGCTCAATATAAGGTCTCAGAAGGATATTGATGTTTTATAATTAGAATCAAACAAAAAAAAAATATTCTAGATTTTTTTTTAATATTCTTAATTTAATTTTTTTTAATATTAAGAAATCTGACTGTTTAGTCGCAGTAGGCGAGTGGTCATAGCCGCTAATCATGTGACCAGGGTGATGTGTTCTAACCTTTCGTCCACTTAATGACTGTCCTTTTCAATGGTTACAGCACATTAACTCTGCCAGGGTTCGAAGACCTCACTTGTCGAGAAGACAGATATTCAAAGAGAGATACCAGCTCTTCAGTTCACTTTGTCTTCTGATGGAGGATTAGAATTATAAGGCGTATTAACTGTGGGTAGTTGAACTTTTTGCGACGGGCAGAAACAGGCAGCCCAAAGTATTCGATACTACACTTGATTCTTATTGATTGCTTATTAACGTAGCAGAAATAACACAAGGGCTATTGGTGATGGACCTTAGAATTTTGAAACAGTGCCAAGAGATTCAAGTACTAGACTTGAGATGGCACATACACAATTACACCATCTCAGTAAGAGAGAATTTAGCCTAGACATATTTAATCTGTCTGAGCCCCTCTAAACGACGCTTATTTTGTGGCATCAGAATTCAAACTTGACGGAGCAACCCCGACCACGCGGTCGAGACTACGACCGCTCAATACTACTATAAGTCGTTCACAAATATTTTGAAGGAATTCTGACATCTGCATCCATGATCATAATGGATTGTATTTAGAGTCGGCTGGTAGTTTAGAATGATCGTCACACTTTGAAGCAACACAAGACTGCAGTGTGGCCGGGGTTGACACATGTTAAATCTGTCGGGGTCCAAAGTTCTTTCGTGGCGTGGTATGTTAGAAGAGAGGGTGCCAACTCATGTAACGCCCTTGTCCCCTGACCGAGGTTCAAAATAACGAAGTCTATGAACAATAACGCTAGTGTTGCTTCAAGAGCGACGTTAATAAAACCAAACCGAGCAACTTTTTGTACTTTTAACTAGGGTTAAGGAAAGACACGGGCACTCCCTTTCTCTCCTCTTTAATCTAATGACTTTAGCAACAGCAGATGACCAGGTCGACACAAAGGCATGCACTCCTTTCTTCAACTTTATTGTTGAAATTTCATTTAGAAGCGTACAAGTGTTACTTATGATGGACATCGTATATTAGAGTCTCAGGCATGTGACGCGGACGATTCTTTAGATGGCAACCCCTTTCAAAACTTTCTCATCCTATCAATATGAGCCCATGAAAGTTTCACTCGCTGCACTGCTGGTCTTCAGATGCATTAAGACTGGAACCCACGACTCGATGAGAGCAAAGTCTCCCGCGAGCTCGGGACCTTAATTGATCGGTTACCGCAGCCACTGCTATGAAAGTTTTGAGAAATTTCTCAATACGTAACAAAAGCTGTACTAGATATTTACATAAACCTCAGACGAGCCATCACACAGACGGCGCTCGTCGTGTATTTAAATCAGTCGTCAAGCGATTTTCATGCAGACATTGCATGCTCTCTACAAAGTGTTGTAGAAATTCTCAGCAGTGAGATTCATTTGTAATAAGGAGCCTTCGACGAATCTAGCTAACCGATTTAAGTGTCTTATTTTAGGTATGTGTAAAAAGGTTTATCTCGATTATTATTATATTTTCCTAACGGGAACCAATTCTCTAAAAGTTTCTGACTATTTGGCGCGAATCGTTATTTTTGCTTTTTAATTTTTAAGCTGAAAGGGGGGGGGGGACATTTAATCCTTTGTTACAATGGGGAAAATGAATGCGGATGTGGATACTAAAAGGAATGTATCTAATCTTCTCCTAACGGGAGGTGTTTCATGTATAGACTAAGATTTGTGTTTAATGTTGCAATCCTTGAAACAAATTTTAAGCCTGCACTCGAAGAATTGAAGTCTGTAATTGACTATATTTAAACTTGTAAGAAATCAATGGGGGGGGGGGGGAAAGTATTTTTCGCTGACTAACATGGCGTAAAGGTTGTCATCTGTTGCTGAAGCGGCCGCCGGAGCCTAGTGGTAATGGCTTCGGATTCGTGGCCGGTTGTTTTCGTTCAATCACGGGTTCGATCCTTGTCTAATAAAATCCCGCCATGTAGCAAAGGCTCATGCCCGTTTTTCTGTCGGGGATTTAAAGTCCTCCCTTTGACGTGGTGTGGATGTTGGGAGAGGGAGTGCCAGGTCGGATATCATCCTCGTCACTTGATCGTGGTTCAAAATTACGAAGTCCGTCGCCAATAGCCCTCGTGTTGCTTCCTGTGCGACGTTAATACAAACTAAACTTCCTTCTAGCTGCATGCCGCGGTAACCTAGTGTTCAACGTCATGGGCTGGCGGTTTTCGTTCAGTCGCGGGTTCAATCCTTGGCCGCAAAAGAACCGTCGTGTAGCCGGGTCTGATGCAGTTAAATCTGTCGGGTCCCAAAGTCCTCCAGTTGGCGTGGATTTTAGGATAGGGGTGCCAGCTCGGGTGTCGTCCTCGTCACTTTACCGTGGTTAAAAAATTACGAGGTCCGTCACCAATAGCCCTCGTGTTGCTTCTAGTGCAACGTTAATATAAACTAAACTAGTTTGATTCCTCTAATTGTCTTGTACTATGTAATCTGTATTTAAAAAGGAGGAATCGTAGTAAATCTCTTATAACTGAAATATTGTTCGCTCTCGACAAATTTTAAACTAGAATGTACAATTCCGAAAACAAGTCTTGCATTTAAATCGCGTTTCCAAAACCAGACTGGATTACGAGATTTCAACGTTTTCTCTTTCGTAAGTGTATAACGCATTTAAGACTTGGTGTCTCTTCGAGACGTTTCAAATGCAACTACAAATACTTCAGTAGTTATTTTAATGGTGGTACTAGATTTAAATGTGTAATATTTCGAAATTTAATGAGCTTAAATGTATTTTGAATTGAGTTTGCCAACAAAACTAATGGAATTCTCTTATATTTTTCATTGTTATTTAAATACTTCATTTCTTTTAGGAGGAAAATGACTAAATACTTCAGGATTCTGATACTCGCTGCCTTGACTACACTCGTGTTGAGTGAAGATAGGCTGGAAATGTTTCATCGAATTAAATGTAATGGGACTTACGATGCGGAAAAATTTGATACCGTTCTTTCGGTGTGCGAGGATTGTTACAAGTTTTATACTGATCGCCCTGATTTGCATGAACAGTGCTTGTAAGTTTTTCGGTTCTATAGAAAATAATTTAACCTTAAATATCTCGAATCTGTATCACTTTCACTCTTAAACTAGATGTATTTTTTATATTTAATTTGCTGTTTTTAGTAGTAAATGGCAGAAATAAGAAAATAGAGTTGTGAATATTAGCATTTACATTCTTGGGCTTTAAATGTTTTCTTATCCACAAATAGCGCATGTAATTTTAAGTCTTTTACTATATTCCCTACAGCATAACTTTTACGTTTGTCTGCCACACTAAGAATCTTCTGTTGTGGCCGCGATAGCCTAGTGGTATGGCTTCGGAATCGTGGCCGGAGGAATTCGTTCAGTCTCGGGTACGAGCCTAAGCAACTGAGGCCGTGTAGCCGGAGCTGATGCACGTTAAATCGGTCGGTCTCCTAGTCTTCCCCTTTGGCGTGGAAGTTAGGAGAGTGGGTGCCAGTTCGGATATCGTCTTTGTCTCTTTAACGAGGCTCAAAATTACGAGGTCAGTCTCTAATTGCCCTCGTGTTGCTTCTAGTGTGACGTTATTAAGAAACTTTCGACCCTCCTTGTCAACCATTTTGTCTTTTCCCCAATTTTTTTCTAGGTCACCGTTCAATCCTGTTTGGCCTATTGCCGTAGTTTTGCTTCTAGTGTGACGTTAAAAACTAACCAAACTACTTGTAGTTTAACGTGATTGAACCAAACATTCGTATAGCAATTTCAGATTTTCTTTGGGTCGAAGTTGCTCGCGTTCTCTGCTTGGGCGGAAGGCATTTGTCTCAAAACAAACTAAAAATTCCGGCCATCCTTGGGGAGGGGATCTTCATTTGTCTCAAATTTTCAGATGTCTAGATCAAAAGCTTCATTTTGATTGGAGCAGCAGTGCCGCATCTGGCTCTTGCGCTATTATATCACTCGCTCTCCTTCTATTGAGGGGAAATAAACTCTCATTTGATTAAATTGTTCAATTATATTTAAGCTAAAATTTTAGTCTTGTCGAGAAAAGAATTTTTAGCTGTAATCTTTGACTGTATATAATTTTTAAATTAGGAAGTGTATTCTTGGTTTTAATCTTTACTTGGTTAGAGATTTTGAAATGTGTTTTGAAACATGATTGTTTTCCTAAGACTTTAAGTTGTAGCAAAATTCTAATATTTATTTTCTTTCAGAGGCGGATGTTTCAGGTCGCATATATTTTACTATTGTTTGTACGTGTTGTTACCGAGACATACTAGCACAGGAAGTATTGGAGAAATTCTGGGTACTCTAAGATCTTCATAGGAATCGTAAAGATTATCGACGGACTTTTTTGTGGAACTAGTTCAGATTTCTCATCTTTATACTTGTAATCGGTGTTTAACTTATTTTTAGTGGAACTTGATATTTGGACCTGAAATCCATAAATATTTAACATATCCCGAATCTTGGCTGTTTATAATGTTTTGGGACTTGTTTTAAAATTCTATGGACAACGAAAATTGCTCTGTAAATTTTTGTGCATAATAAAACTTCATTTTTAAATATACTTTATTTCAATTATTTCCTGCAAAACAATATCGCTAAGAGGAAAAGGTACTATTTTTGTTAAAATAGTGAACTTGAATAAAGGACAGATTAGGGGTATAGGACGTCATTCCACTCCAGAATTCTCCTTGTCAACCACCTTTTACCTTTTTTCAACTTTACGTCTAGACCACAGTTTAATCTTGTTTGGCGCAGTATAGTCATATCTGGCTCTTGCGCCAATAAACTTTACACTCGCTCACTCCACTCCAGAATTTAATGGGAATAACTTAGGATGGGGTTACTCTTCAGTATGTCGATGGAGCTCAATCGTAGCAGTTCTTCGAGTCGTGGATCGGAGACCTGATGCCAGTGAAGTTGCAATTTAAATGGGTCAAAACTCTTCTATGATGGTGGAACGATTGGAGTAGGATGCCTTGGGTGTCGCATTGCAAATCTTGAGTAAGGTACGTAGCGTTAAATCTATCGAGACTGAAACTAATCCTGTTCCGAGAAGGTGATGCCCGTTCGGTCATCCTTGTCACGTGACCGATGCTCTAAATGGCACAGTTAATATCATGGTTTTCGAAGTGAGACGTTGATAAAAAGACAATCAAAATCTAAAATGGAAAGATGATGGTGATATACCTATCGATATCCTGTGTATCCAATTAATCGATCCTTCAAAACCCAGCGTCTGGGGATATAGCCGGGCACCCTGCTCCTGGGGATTAGATCAAGGGAAATCGGGGACTTCCCTTTATAGGTAAGTACGGGCATCATGACTCCCTAGTGATCTTTTCTTTCGAGTGATCAGGTAGCGATCCTTCTCTCTTCGACCCTCCTTGTCAACCAACTTGAGGTTTTTTTCCAATTTCTTCTCGTTTTAACCACAGTTGCATCTTATTTGGCGCATCATAGCCATATCTGGCTCTTGCGCCAATAAACTTGCCTTTCTCGCTTGACCCTTCTTATCGATCCGTCTTTTTCATTGTTTTAACGTCTCGATCGCAGATTTACCTTGTGTGGCACAGTATGGCCAAATCTGGCTCTTGCGCCAATAAAACTTCACTATTATGATCGATCCTCCGAAAAATAACTAGCCAAAATGACAGCACTATATATAAGGAAAACTGAATTATTCTACAGTTATGGAATATATAAAATGCGAGATGATAAAAATGGCAAATTAAACAAACGTGCAAGATTTAAAGACGTGCTAGTCGTCAGAATTTGAAGTAAGCCTACAACATCGGGAACAGGCATTCAAACTTCAGTGACTCTAGACCCCAGTCAAGATTTGTTAGAATCAGCATAGCCACATCTTGCTCTAGCACCTGTAACCTTAACATTCACTCGCCAACTTCAGGGCTAATTAGAGTGACCGCTGTAGCCTAGAGGTGATGGTCACAAACTCGCAGCCAGTGTAGTTTCCGTCGAATCGTGAGTTCCATTGGTAATACCATTAGAAATGCCATGTAACGGGAAATGTATGTTAAATCTGTCGAGATTCCCAGTCCTGGCGTTGTACGGAAAATTGGGAGGATGCAGTTCGAATGTCTTTATCACCACATAACCGAGACACGGAATGACGGTTACCTGCCAATGACCTTCGTGTTGCACCAAGAAGTAACATAACACACGGTTACAATCTCATTACATAAGACGCTAATAAACTACTTTAATTTGCTGAAAAATGCAAATTGAAGATTCTCTCTACAAATAAGGTAACCACGGTATCCTAGCGGTCATGGTTAAGGACTCGCGGCCGGCGCTTTTTGTTGAATCGTGAGTTTCAGCCTTGATGCCACTAAAGACCCGCCGTCTAGTGGGGATAAAGCACATCATGTGTCGAGGCTAAAAGCTCTCCATTTGGCGCGATTTGAAGGTTCGGACAGGGAGCTCGTGTGTCCTCTTCGTCACTTGATTGAGATTCAAATGTACGATAAACTAAATAAACTAAAAGATTCCTAGATATTCTTTTGAAAATTCTCGGGAAGCTCGATTGACTTTATAAGAGATTTAACTGCTTATCCAAATTGAAGTAGAGTAATCGTGGATGATATCAGTGAACAGAATTTTCAGTCGAGTGGAGAGTTGGCAGTAAGATTTAATTTCAGACAAGTCATGTATTGAAAGGCCAAAGAATGCCGTATCTGCCTCCAGGAAGAGGGTCGTTGTAGTCTAGTGGTCATGGTATCGGATTCGTGGCCGGCGGTTTTCGTTCAGTCGCGTGTTCGATCTTTGGCCGCCGAAGATTCGTCGTGTAGCCGGGGATAATGCACGTTAAATCAGTTGGGGCCCTAAACCCTCCCATTAGCTTGGTGTGGAGGTTAGGAGAGGGATGCCAGCTAAGGTGTCGTCCTCGTCACTTCACAGTAGTCAACAATTACGAGGTCCTTCGCCAGTAGCCCTCGTGTTTCTTCTAGTGCGACGTAAATATGTAAGCTAAACGCCTATTCAGACCAGTCTTTTATGTGAAAGGCTAACGAACGTCATATCTGCCCCTAGGAAGGTTCAGAGTTCTCCTTTAAAGTAAGGGTTTACTGTCTTTGGTTAACACGGTTGACGCACCCCATGGTTAGCCTAGAGATCCTTCTGTTTTGACAGTCCTGATCAACCAATTTTTTTTTTTTCCAAATTTTTCACGTCTAGACCACAGGGAAATCGTGTATGACGCAGCATAGACATATCTGGTTCTTGAGCCAATAAATTTTACATTCACTCACTCGTTTACCATAGAGACGAATATGTAAAGAGGTACCAGCTCTTTAGACGACTGTGCGGGATTTAGAATTTCAATGCGCACTGGCAATGATTAATGGAACTCTGCGTTGGGCAGAGGAGCCTCGGTAGCATAGTGGACAAGGTCGTGGACTCGCAGCTAGCGGTTTTTGTTCAGTCGCGGGTTCGGTCCTTGGCCACCAAAGGCACGCCCTGTAGCCGAGGCTGATGCACGCTAAATCTGTTCTGGATCCAAAGTCTTCCCTTGGCGTGGTGTGAATGTTAGGAGAAGGGGTGCCAGCTCAGGTGTCGTCCTCGCCACTTGACCGTGGTTCAAAATTACGAGGTCCGTCACCAATAGCCCTCGTGTTGCTTCTAGTGCGACAATAATAAGAAACAAAAGTAACTGAACTTTCTACCCTCCTTGTTAACCAAAATTTTAATTTCCCTTTTTTTTTTTTGCTGGTTGAGATCAGTTTTGCATTTTTACTAGCTTTGTACCCGCTCACTTATTTTGCTTCGATCACATCTGGCTATTGCGCCATAAGGGCTCCCCTCACTAACCTGATGATTTTACGCAATAACGGGTTTATACCCATGTGGTGATGGGATGTAAATTTGCCAAGGTATCTTGGGCATGTGCAGAGCCAGAGATTTTGTTGTGTCGTAGGTTCGAGACTTAATGCCACAACAGACTAATGCATGTTAAATTTATCGAGCCCCAAATTCCTCTCTTTAGCAAGGTTTGGAAGTTAGAAGGGTTGCAGGCTCGGGTGTTGTCCTCGTCTCTTGACCGAAGCTCAAACCTGCGATGTTCAACGCCAAGAGCCCTCGTGTTGCTTCTAGCGCAACGTTAAGACGACCAACCAAGATGTGTGAAAGATTAGTTGCACTGTTACTCATTCATGTCGTAAGAGGGGAATTTAAATGGTTACCCTATGCCTGAGGATAATGCTGGGCTCCCTACTCTTTGGAATTGTATAAAGAGACTGCACGTTGTGGGACCTGAAGGATTTGCCATCTTCAGGTTGGTATCATGAGCCCCCACCCCGTGATGTTTCAGTTTCATGGATTTGCTATTGCGGGTAAACACGAGTGATTCACGCATTGGATACCATAGCGATCTTTATTTATTTTCAGCCATCCTTTGTAAACCAATTTCTTTTAAATTTCTTTACACGTGTAGATTACAACTTTATCTTGTTTGGCGCAGCATAATCGCATTTGGTTCTTGCGCTACTAAAAAAATACTTTCACTCACAACAGATTTAACTACGTCATGGTATTCAGAAGAACAAGACGCGTACTCAGTATCAATCGGCTGTAGTCTTTAACTCAACCAATCAGATTGCCGTTAATCCTGTTTTCTGTTTCTGAGAAACACATGGATCGTCTAATCACTGAAGGTGTGTCTAACATCAATTTCAGACAAGTCATGTATTGAAAGGCCAAAGAATGTCGTATCTGCCTCGAGGAAGAGGGTCGTTGTAGCCTAGTGGTCATGGTATCGGATTCATGGACGGCGGTTTTCGTTCAGTCGCGTGTTCGATCTTTGGCCGCCGAAGATTCGTCGTGTAGCCGGGGATGATGCACGTTAAATCAGTCGGGGGCCTAAGCCCTCCCATTAGCGTGGTGTGGAGGTTAGGAGAGGAATGCCAGCTCAGGTGTCGTCCTCGTCACTTGATAGAGACTCAAAATTACGAAGCCCATCACCAATAGCCCTCGTGTTGCTTCTAGTGCAACGTTAATAAAATCTAAACTAAAAAAATAGATGAAGCAGTTTCACCTACTCGCTTAGTGGAAAGTAATACTTAAGAAAGAAACTCCTGAATCTTTTAATAAAATATACTGAATACAAGAATGATTATCACAAGATTCATACATATGTGTTACAATAACTTTGTCACTAAAATATCCCGATTTGTACGAAAATGTTAGCAAAAATAGCCGGATGGAAAATAATAAGAAAACTAAACAAACTTTGGAATTGATAAACTGTACCTCGGGTGACTTTTACCTCATAGAAACTCAAATGACTCGGAGCTATTTTTCCTTTCCCATTTGTATTACTCTGGTAAACACGGGTAACACTTTCCAAGATACCCTAGCGATTTTCGACCTTCCTTCTTGCAAAGCATGTCGTAAAAGGCGACTAAAATGGGTACTAAGGGTCTGGGGGTATAGCCGGGCACCCTGCTCCTGGGGATTATATCAGGGGACCTCAGGGACTTGCCTTCTTCAGATAAGTACGAGCATCATGACCCCGAAGCACCTTAATGATCTTTTTAATGCCCATACGGTTTATTGTCTTTGGTAAATACATGTGACGCTACCCCGGGATACCCTAGCAATCCTTCTCTATTTTCGACCCTCCTTCTTGTCAACCATTTTTACCTTTTTTTTTTCAACTTCGCGTCTAGACCACAGTTTAATCTTGTTTGGCGCAGCATAGCCATATCTGGTTCTTACGCCAATAAACTTTACATTCAAACACTCACACACCTTCTTGCAAAACTATTTCCCCCCCTCTTTTTCAAACATCTGGAGCACAGTCATTGTTTGACAGCATAGCTGTATCAAGCTCTGAATCCATTAAACTTCATCAGCACTCGGTATATTTATCTAAAAATACAAATAGACCATTTCTTTATTTTCTAATTATAGAATAATATAAAACTACACCATTATAAAGGTGAGTGAGTAAGCAATCACTTTGTACGTAAGATCTAAATCTAGACATGCTTCGCTAAACACTCGTTGAAAATACCATAAGTGTTTTTAAATCAAACTGCCGCGGTAGCCCAGGGGTCATGGTTTTGGATTTGTGGCCGGCGTTTTCTTTCAGTCGCGGGTTCGATCCGTGGCTGCTAAAGACCCGCCGTGTTGCCAGAGTTGATGCACGTTAAATCTGTCGGTGTCCAAAGTCCTCCCGGGGGCGTGGTGTGGAAGTTAGGAGAGAGGGTGCCAGCTCAGGCGTCGTCACTTGACCGAGGTTCAAAATTTAGTGGTCCGTCGCCAATAGCCCTCATGTTGCTTCTATTGCGAAGGTAACAAAAATTCAACTATTATAAAAAGGGTAAAATCACTTAAGGTATTTAGAAATCAAATTTGGATTGAAAATGCGAACAAGTTACGGGGGGAGGGAGGGTGATCCACCAAGTTTGAACAAGTGTAAAACAGGTGAATTAAAAAAAAAGTACAACGATGAACTTTATACAAAACGTAATGTTCGAAAAAATTTTGAACGATGTCTTAAGGACAAAGGGTATCATTCTTCCAACAAAATGCGAAGACATTCATATATTATTATTTTAATTCTTATCTTTATTACCAATGATTTGCAAATTCTGTCTCTCAAAATAAGTTCCCAGAAGAATGTCAAGGTCTTACATTTTAACTAGAATCAAAATAAAAAAAAAAAATTCAAGGTGCTTTTTTAGTGTTCTTATGAAGATCGACTAATTTTGACTATTTATTCAGACAGAGAAACAGTAGCCGAATTATGTCCACGAGCTTTGTGACCGAAGTTGTTCAGTCGAGTCACGTGTTCGAATCCTCCTTCCACTAAATATCCGTCTTGCCGAGGTTCTCAAGCGCGTAAAATCCGTCAGGAGGCTCTAAGACCTCACTTATCGTGTGGTTGGATATGGAAAGAGGGGTGGTCGACCTTGTCTTTTGATGCAGGCTTAGAATTACAATGAATACAAGCACTTTGCAACGGGTAGTGAAAGGCAGTCGTATGCATTCAATACTACAACTGATTAACTTATTAATTATTTATTAACGTCTCAGAAGAAACATGAGGACAATTGGAAACTGATCTCGTAAATCCGAAACAGGGTCGAGGGACACGAGAATTGCACCTGAGCTAGCATACACTCCCTAGACTTCCACATCATCTCAATGAGGGAATTGAGTCTATATACTGATTCAGGCATCAGTTTTACGCGACGGTCTTTTGGTAGCGTCAGGACTCGGAACTCCTAGAATGTCGGAACAACGTCGTTATGCTTTCGAGCTGCACCCATCGGCTGACGACCTGCCAATGTTATTATACTTGATTCATTAATATTTAAAATGGATTCCTGAGATTTGGATCCATGATCAATAATGATTATATTAAGAGCTGCTTTGGTTGTTTGAACTATCGTCACAGCAGAAGCAACACGTAGAGCTCTGGCAAAAAAATTTGTGGCAAAACTTTCGTTTTCTACTGATCAAATAACGAGGAAAAGTTTAACCTGCACCACCTCCCAACTTCACACTTCATTAAACTGAGACTTTTCGAACATTGTATTTAACACGTCCAACACTGCACATGTGAAGTCATGGAGATATACAGACCCGTACCCACCTCCAACGACAACGAGTCCTTAACTCTACCCACACTTAAAGAGCAATACGTGAACGAAGTACACTGAAGAA
>BMAW01084791.1:33490-55020 GCA_019974015.1 Nephila pilipes | reverse complement strand
AGAGGAATTCACGAAAGACACGCAAAGGGAGTTCATTGGTACACTTTCAAGGAGCACAACGAATCTTTGGATACAACCGAAATGAAGATACGACCTAAGAATTTCCGGAAAAGTGTGATTCTGACTGACACTCCGCAAAGTCTTTAACAAGAACAGAAAAAGTGAATTGCCAACTATTTAATAATGTTGCGAGCGCATCTGCTTGTAGTATTTAATGTTTATTGATCATTTTTTTGAAATAAAATGCCTTAAAAATTTTTGCATTACAAAAAGTAACACAGTTTTTAATAAATATACAAGCGAGTTTAAGCGTTTAAAATTTTAATTGTATATTAAGTGAAATGAATGTAAAATTTTCAGAAATTATTAAGGGGACTGTTATTAAAACGAATTATAATTGCATTATAAATAAGTCATGCAGTTGTGTGCCTTGGAAAATTTGAAATAACATTAAATGAAAATTCTTAAGCTTTAAGAATAATTCCGAATTTTGTTCCTAACGACATTCGCAATCGAAAAGCTAATTTTTGAAGAAAAAAAAATTGCTGACTGTTAATTTTGAGGATAGGAATCGACGATTGATTTTACAGAAATTGAAGTTTTTGTTTTCAAGAAAGTGCGATATATCTTTATTCTACTAATTTGATCTTTTTTGTTTTTTAACGAACTTTTATTTTTCTTGTATATTTATCATACATGCGCAAAAGCATTTTGTTTCAATAGTGCACATAAAAGATTAAATGTTCACAAGAATTTATGCTAAGTTCGCATGAATTTATCATTATATTTAAACTTCAGAGCAATTTGTTGTCTTAAGATTGGAAAAATTCAGAAGCGCTATTTTTTTTGAAAAAAAGAACACCTACTTAATAGACTTTCTCTTTCACATCAGATTTAATAATAATTGATTGTTTATTGACATCATAGCAGCAACAAGAGCTCTTTTGGCGAGGGCTATACCTGAGGTAGCAACTCTGTGACGTTGGGCTATTCTCGGTTTCTTTTCACTAACCTTCTGGTTTTTTAATTAAGATCGATTGCTTTTGCTAAGCAACCTTTGCCCAACCAAAAATGAAATGTGATTATGTAAAACAAGTAGAAATGTAGTGAAGCAGGAGAGTTAGGAAATATATAAACTCAGACTGAGAGTTGCGATAGTGAGGTTGAGAGAGGTTGAAAGAGAGGTTGAAGTAAGAGGCTGTGTGTGTGTGTGTGTGTGGAATAGAGGTTGAGTGATTCGAGAAGTTAAGATTGGGTTATTCTAGTGTTCAGCAATTGTTTCAGAGTCGGAGTTGCAGTCGAGGAAGGCTTAGTGGTAAGAGTCAGTTAGATTATTACTGGTAGATTGAGTTAAGACAGTAAGGTAATTGTGCAGGAGAGCATTTATAATTGTTGTTATATTAACAAACGGTTAATAAATCATGTAATTATTGTTCTAACGTCTCTTTGATCGACTTATTGATTCTTAGTGTTTAAACATTGAGTTAAATTATGGCACAAGAGGCAACCCGGAATGGGCAGCCGTCACAACCCTATCTCCAAACTTCCACACCATGCCACAGAGGACATGGAGTCTCGACAGATTTAATGTGCATCAGCTCACTGCAAGTTGGATCTTTAAAGGCATCAAGACTGGGATGTTTCGATTCGATGGCCATGAATTCGCGAACCACGACCATAAATATGATCTGTACTTCTTGCATAAATTCATGACAGATTCGTCTTTATAATTGTGATTGAGACTAAGATTTTAATCGTAGTTAGTATACTGTACCATGTAAAGGATTTAATTGCGACATCTTCGATGAAGAAAAATGACCTTATTTTATTTCCATTTAAATTAATCCTATCATTTTTAAAATTATAAACACTAAAAGTCGTATTTTAACTTTGAGATATTTATGAACTTATGTATTTGTTTGTGTAAAGAAAATCACATTTATAGATATCAATAATTATATAGATGTGAATATATATATATATATATATATATATATATTCATATACATACATATGTATTTGGAATTATCGAGGTTCCCTCTATTTTTTAAACAGAAAAAAAGTATAATTTCAAGCATTTGAAGGTCTCGAGTACTTTAATTTAATATCATGTTTATTATATGTCATATTATTATATGCGTCATATAATTTATATGCAAAAAAATAGCGTGACGACCTCAGACTGCCAAATGATTCCAATGTGTTAGTGCTTTGTAGATAGATGTGCATCGCATATATATAGGATTCTTTTCTGGGTACGGGAAGTTTTTAGAACTATTCACTAAGAATAAATTTCCTACTACTCGTCACCCAAATAGACACGTTCTTTTCATATAAACATTCTTATCGGATATGATGAGCAGAAACTATCAGTCCGATCTATTCTATTTTATAGTAAATGTATGACGGAATTATTGAAGTTCACTGACTGTTTGGGAAATATATTAAGCTTTATATCAAAATTATTCTGTTTCCAAGTTAAACATAATGGTATTTTTGCGATTCATTTTGTAAGTTGCCCTTTATTTTTAAATTCGTATTAATTAAGGTATATGAATGAATCCCTAAGAATATTAAAAAATTTAATTTTGTATAAAACTATAGCTACAAGTTCTAAAATTTCATACAGTTTTTAATTGATATTTTAAAAATTCAAATCATGAAATTTTGATTTAAAGTTTTTCCGATTTTATTTATTTCTAATTATAAAATTTTTATTGTAAATTCTAACCTTGGTTTGTTGAATAGTTTTGCATACGTTTATCTTCATTGTATATTATTGTATTCTATATTTATACATTTTTGTAAAATTATTTGATGATGAAATTGGTTCCTAAAGATTTAATGTTATTTTTATAACTATGTGTTTTGATCCAATTTGTATTTTAATATCCTGTACCATATTTGGCCACTATTAATTAGAAATAAAAATGTTAATATGTTTACTAACATAATATCAGTATATCATAAAAATAATTATCATCACAAGAGACAGTTTGAAGAAATAATAATTCGAGATAAAAACCAACGTTTTTAAAAACAACGTTTTTATATGGTGACAAAGTTTATTTAAGAAAATTATTGAAATATTAGATAAAACTGATCGCAAATATCTAAATATTGCATTGTTAGACAAGTAAGAACGGTTCCCAAAATTTCAGAGCTCTAGTTTGATGGGAAGTTGGTTAAATTAATGATAGAAAATTTGATGACACACTGATACACGCAGAGACAGACACACACCAAGTGATATACATAAAAGAGTTAAAACTCACTAAAATTAATTAATTAATCCGGTAAATTAAATGGTTGAAATGCAGTTTAACCTAATCACCCTTGACGACAAGAATTATTTGGTGGTATTTTGCCAAATGTGGCTTCTCTGGTCCGTTTTACGGACTTAACGTTCAGCCCAAAAAAATCGCCAAGTTTGGTACCAATTTTTGAAATCGTGCCAAGTGATTGGACTAAACTGCATTATTAAAGAAAATATTAGTTAAAACTTGTCGCAAACGTCTAAATATTGCATTGTTAGGCGAGTACGAACGATTCCCCAAAATTTCAAAGCTCTAGCTTGATGGGAAGTTGGTTAAATTAACGATCGAAAATTTGATGACACACACACTCACACACACACACACACCAAGTGAAATTCAGAAAAACGTTTTAAAAAACTACGGTGTTTTGAATACGAAATCAAAATTAATTTGAGGAAAAATAAACGGATTCATACAAACTTATCGGAATAATTGTTCAATGGCGTAAGATCCCAAAAGATTATTTGCTAATTAAATACCAGAAAGGATTTGAGATTGCAGGTCCAGAGATTTGGAAAAATTAAGTGAGCAAGGGATGGGGTGTGAATTAAAGCCGCGAAAGAATAATAACTTAAATAAAGTAAGTGTAAAAATGTCTCTGAAAATATTACAATATTATTTTTGTAAAAGTTAAACTCGAGAGTAACAAGGAAAAACTAACGTTTTCATTTCCTTTAGATAATTGAATTTTGGTTATTTTTTACGAAAAGTAAACTCTGAACAAAATTTTAATGCGTATAAAAATTCTTATGTGTATCAAAATGTAAAGTTAGAAGATTTATTTAAAAATGAATAGAAACAAAAAGATCTCAATAATTTACGAACGAAATCTTACAAAGGTTAACGATATTTTTGAATTTTTTAGAAATTCGTGGGAAAAAAACTGTAGAATATTTCACATGCTAAATTATACGTCATAAAAGAATTTTAAAAAAATTGGCTTAATAGAGACTCTTTTTAAGATCTGATATCACTGAACAATTTACATGACAAATAAGTCTTGCTGGAAATTGTGGCTCAATCCTGCTTATGTAGTATAATAGCAGATATAGATGAATTAATGAAAACACACATTCACAATTATTAATAAATTAATTTGTGCAGCATAGCGGTCTTCTTTTAAGGATATCTTGGTGCGAAATACTAATTTACCAGCTTATTTAGTTTTATTAGAAACAGAAAGAATGTAGGTGCTTTCTTAGCATGTAAGAAACATATCTTCTGGATAACAAAACGGTCGGTTAAGCCAAACTGTAAGAAACACAATAAATATTACTTCCCAAGATAAAACAGAAATTCCACTTAAGCAATTCCTAAAGGAGTGTACCATTGTAATTTTTCTAAACCATGTCAATATAAGTTAGATTTCGAGAGCTTGTAACACTTTTTTTTAAAAATCTCTCCTTATCAAATGGCACTTGCGATTTTTATACAAGCGACAAACTAAATAAATTTTTTCACACAATAACACGAAAAACTTCTGGCATCTAAGTCAAATTTTTTTTTCTACGCTTAGCAAATTAACAGAGGATTAATGGAGTTATAAAATCATGAAGCAAAATTGAAGCTGTCAGTGAATAAGTGCTCCCTGCTAACAAATTATTTTATTTATACTTATTGGTTGTATTTTGTTATATTTATTTAAAGTACTTATATTTATTATTATTTATTTAAAATTATTAAAGTATTTAAATTTATTAAATAAATATAAATAAAAACATTATTTATATTTATTTAAAGTATTCACGTTCTTTGCACGGATGATTTGAAAAATATAACGATCCACCTCGTATCAAGAAAAATGTTAGTGAGGATCAACTTTAAAATAATATTTTGAATAATTTTAAGGAACAATTAGAATTAAGAGATTATCAGAATTGCTCTGATGTTTTTTAAACATAGGGTCAAAAGTTTATCCCTCATTCCATATGAATACAGTTTCATTTCAACCTATTCATTTCTGGAGGAAATGTTTTAATAAGAATACTTTAAAGTTTTCGTTTGTAACAGTAATATTATTTTACTCGCATGTTAGATTATTCAACACAGTCAGTGCAAGAACATTGATCTTACCCACATTTTTTTAGCAGAAGAAAAACGAATATATCCTTCTTGTAAATAGAAACTAATTCTTGTATTTATAAATATTTAAAATATTTTATTTATCTGAATTATTTTTTTGAATCCTTATACCATATTTAATCCCAAACTTCGTTAACGAATTTCTCGAAAGCGTAATATTTGGCATCGTCCTCTGTTGCACTAATAACCTCAATTATCCTTTTTAATGTTTATTACACATGTTCATAAGATTTCTACGAGCTTAAAAGTGTATATTGTTTTTTTTTTAAAAAAAATGTAGAAAACGGTTAAATATTTTCAAAGTAAAAACTTCAATAGTGGTAATTCTTATTGCTAATAGTAGAGAAACGGTGTATTGAATGGCAAATGATAAGTAAATAACTTTAATAATTAGCATGTTTGAAAAATATACAGTAAATTATTCAATATATGATACGGTATTTAGACAATTTTTAAATCAAATGTAAAAAAAGAAATTAAACTTTTCACTAAATTCTGCGGTAATTCTATTCACGATTTGGAACAACCAAACAATTAGTAATTTCTACTCCGTTGTCACATAGACAATGCTAAATGGTCACATGAAAAGTATATCAGAAAATATGAAGCTGTGAATGGGATTTTTTTTTGAGATTATCGGAAAACACACAATGTTTTCCCTTTGAATTTATAATGTATCAATAATTGAAGACCCGAAAAGCTGAGCTTTTCTATATTAGGTTATAATAATTGAGTTGAAATAACTGCGTAAATGACTCACATATAAGACAGTGATAAATAGCATATATGCAGCCATAAGTCGAATGCACAACTTAAGGGTCCCTTATACCAATATTTTAGAAATGTTAAATCAAGGAACGCAATGTTAATTCCATGCAGTTTCTTTTTTCTAATTATAATTAATTGGAATGGAAGAAAAGTCTTCCGAAAAATTCAAAAATGAGAAAGGTTTCTATCTTACGAGGGTGGTTCAAAAGTGCTTGTTTTTGAAGATTAATGACTTTGCAGTGATGAATTGGTGTTACCATTGTTTACTTCCATCTGTTAAACGATACCGAAACAAATATAATACTTATTCAGAGGTTAGTTTTGATTTGGCACCCATTTCTTGTTTAATCAAAATTTGATCACAAATTTAGCACTGATCCAAAGGCCAGTTTTAATTGCTGCTTCTTTGATTTGTTATTGTCTATGAGACCTAGATTCATCATTATACATCGGAAATAAAGTAGCAATTCAAGTAATGGGTTGCTTCCTTTGTATCTGTTCCAAAGAAGACAAAAATAGCCTGATAATTGATGTCAACTGTTGTTTGAAATGGAAAGGGCATCGTACTCATAGACTTCTCAGAATAGGAAAAAACGAGCATTGGACAATATTACAATGAGTAACCCTATTCCCATTTCTAATACCCATTTTCTCATTCTTCACACAGGTACTATTTGAAACATCCTCGTGTTATGAAAATTTTAAGTGGCTTAGTAAAATGTATGAAATAATGGTACTACGGAGTAAAAGTTAATTCCAAACATTTTTAAAAACTTTTATCTAGGAATTATACTTGTAATTCATTCCTCTTTATATCCTTGATAATTTTACAAGTATGTGGAAAAGTGACCTCTAATTGTGACGCCAGCGCAAAATCCATCTCCTTCTTGGATGTTGCAGTAGATATGATTACCATGGCAAAAATTAATTTTCCCGTATGTAAGTATATTTCGAATATATGAATATATTTAAAAGGAGTGAAATAATTCGAGTACATATGGATATTTCGTAAAAAAAATATATTTTGTTGGATAAATGTTACTGCATAAAGAAAAGGAAGTAAATAAACGGTATGATGGTAAGTACAAATGAAATGTCGTAATCGCTCGATGTCAAAGACAACGCGAATATATTAATAAAACATTTTTAGAAATAAAACAAAAATGAATCATCTGATTGGAATGATATGGGAAAGTAAATAAGCACTTAGCAATAAGAAATAATTTAAAACTGAAGGTGGGTATCACAACATTTATTGATCAAAATGCAAAATCATTATAACCCAATGCATTCTGCCACATGTCGTAGAATGGAGCTGCAGACATTCTTAATAGTATCGTGGCCCAATTTATCCCATGCAGATCAAACTTTGGAACGCAGATCTTACAAATTTTGTGATAGAGGTGGAGTCTTAACAGAACGGCCAATGACACCTCAGAAGATTTTTATGGCTAACAGGTATAGTGATACTGCTATCCACGGAATAGAGACTATGCCTGCCAGGCAATCTCTTAAGATTGCAGCTGTATGAATACCAGAGATGGAGGTCGTTAAAATGGAGGATTGAGATGAGCGTTCGCGAAAGGAATAGTCACGAATCAAAGGTCCTTACTAGCAAAGCATTAGTCATCAAAGCTGCGCTGCTGATGATGACTAACGATGATTTGGCTTCGTACAAAATCGAAGCCCGTACCATTATTCCCTGCTGTTATGAGGTAATAATAATACATCGTACAAAATACCCATAATAACCCATCCATCGTACAAAATATTCATAATAATAATCCATCCATCGTAGCTCTGAACACGTTGTCTGCACACACGGGCACGGTTATCATCCTCACCAAGACGAAAAAGAGATTCATCACAAAAGATGACCCGTTGCTATTCCGCTTGGCTCCATGCTACTCTGTCGTGGCACAATTGGAGAAACTGTTGTAGTATCAGTGGAAATCTCCGTAATAATCTTCTAGGAAGCAATCCAGAAGCAGACAGCCGTTTGTCTATGGCGTTGTCGCTTACAGGATGATGCAGAGAGGGTATCACTATTCGCATAATGTCCAGAATTGTGGCAGTTGGTGTGTTCGTGCTTGCAGGACAATTATTCAATCTTACTTACCTATAATCCATGTAGTTCTCTCTACTGCTACTTGTCGTGAGTGAGAACTTACTTGTAACCAATTCTGCCAAAAACGAGAAGCTGCAAAGTCTATTTTCCCTATTTGACCCGCAATCCAACCAAATGACTATCTGCCTTCATGCAGTCTAGCGATGCGACCCTTCTCAAAGATGACCAACCGTTCAAAGGGCTGTTGTTTTCTTTCCAAAAGCATTCTTAACTTCAAAGGAATAAACTAACCCAAACACATTAGTTAGAATGAAAATTACGCTCTTTGGGAAAACCTTTCAAAGGCCTTTAATGGCGCGGTAAATGCTGTGCTTGCTGTTATCATTGATGCCGACTCAGTTAACATTTTATTCATATGTATATTTAGCAGAGAGTAAACAATTTCTTAATTTAATTAACATAGCTTGCCTCCATCTGGATGTGACTTTTTTTTGACGATAAGAGTATATTCAGTCCAATTAATACTATTGGATTTGAAGGTATCCATTTTTTTCGGAACTCGTGGCACTCAAAGAATTGATATCTTAATGAGCTGAAAATTTTAAATGATAGAATTAGGCCGGAATAGGAAATGTACATTTTCAAAATCCTCTACATATATTTGGCATCATTCAAACTGATACTAAAGGACATCACATGAAGGATCTAGTAGATATTCATATTCTAATGACGTACAGGAACTTTGGAAATAGAAAAAAAAATTACAATTGCTTCAATTTGAATGTTTTCATTTCCTATTCAAGATACGCACAATATTAAGAACGCAGCATTTATCAATATAATGATGAAATGAGTAGCATTAAGCACGCTTTCACCTTAAGAGTTTACAAGTAAACCAAAAATGGGGTAGAGTTTAAATATGAATTTTGTACATATATTAAAAGGATATAAAAACAAATTTTAAAAAATAATTGACTTGTCAAACTGTAGCTAGGGCTATTCGCGAAATTTCCCTTAAAGCTCCCTTCTACCGGCCATTTTGATTGCATGGACGTAATTTTTATCCTATAAAATTTCTTCTATCATAATCTATTTCATCTATTTGAATTCAATAAAGTGCGCCTAAAAGAAACAAAAAATAATGAAGGTTTCTGTGAAAATACACTTTCCCTACGCATTTTTAAAAAATTTTTTACTTTTATTTTAATGATTTGTTGGTAGGTTTTCAGGTCTTTAAAAATATTAAATATTTTCAATACTAATATAAAATATTAGTATTGAAAAATCTCTAAAATATTTTCAATACGCAAATTTTATCTTTTTATACACAAAGAAAGCTACATAAATTACTGATTAAAACCATAAAGAATAAACTATCGTCTTAATGTTATTGAATATGTTTTTAAAAGCCTGCCTGACATGAAATAGAATTATGACAATATTAAAATTATTTAAGTATTCTTCTATTGTGCCTTTGTTATTATGATACAGACATTAATTTGGGATTTTTATGAGAAAAAACCTACGTGTCAAAATACATAGTATTATAATGGTTTTTCAAAATATGAAATTCTTTTTTTTTAATGTTTGGGAAGGTCCAGCCACTTCTCCGAGCAAATTATTCAGACCAGTGGACTGCGAAGAAGTGTTGCGAAGTGGTCACAACCATAGCGGCGTGTACACCATATGGCCGAGGAACAGAGTGACTGATGACAGACCGATAGACGTATTCTGCGACATGGACACTGACGACGGAGGGTGGACAGTAAGAAAATTTTAACTAATACTCATTAAGTAAAATACTGTATTTAATAACCAATGTTCGTAAATAAAAAAAAAATGTTTAAATAGTATGCTGCTCTTAATGGATAAAGGTCAACAACAAAAGTTTTTTTTAAAAATATTTTATTATTTTTGTTTATTTAAATAATACGAATGTCATACACACTGTTTCTTTTATGATGTCTGCGACTTTTAAAATTCAAAGAAACTTCACTTTGTGGTGAGAAAAAATTCGAAACAGGGACAAGGAATCCTTTTGATCTTATTTGAATCCTTAATTGAAATTTAAAAATTTATTACTTGAATAGAAATTATGCACAATAGATAAGCTCAGAGTGAAAAAAAAATCAAACTTTATTAATGTAATGATATTTAATGCTCAACTATGATATTTTAAATCAAGAGATATAAAAGGTAATTTATATTCTAACTGCTTTGACTGTTATATACTGTTCTGAATTTGAACTAAATTATAACAGACACGATGGTAGCCGAATGGTTAAGATCCCGAATTTCAAGGACAACTATGTTGAAGTTGCGGATTTGAGATTGAAATCCATCATTTGTGGGGAACAAAATCAGCTGTTGCAAATCAAATGGAACTAGGCATTATGGTGGCGGGTGTAGAAAATAATTGTGGAATAATTTTGAAACTAATGTAGCACTAAGGTAGGATCAGGGCTATTGATGATACACTCCTTCTTTTGAACCACAGTCAAGTGACAAGGATTATATTTGAGCCAAATACCTATCTTCCACTCCTCTTTACGTAAGAATTTTAAAATTCAATTAGATTCAATGTGTCTCTGCTTCCCATTATTCCATTTGGCGAGTTTTTAGTGGATTCAGAACTAGAACCGAGAATTTCGAGATTTTGAGTATTCGCCTGACCGCTATCGTTTGTGGGTAGTGAAAGTTGGGAAAGCAAAGTATCGTCTAAGGTATCGAACTTGTCACTTGCTGAAGTTTAAATTTCGAGGCATGTTATCAATAACCATAGCGTAACTCTAGAGGGATGTTAGTTAAAACTAAAGAAAACCTAACTAATAGGTAAATGATAGATAAATAAACCTTTAGATGTCATTAAATAATCTATGTTTATTTAGCTTATGGTATACTAATAAATCCTATGTTGCCTATTTATAAACATAATTTCCAATGGGGGCGATAATATATAATTACTTGAAATAGTAATGATTTTCGAAATGATCACTTTTGGAAGCCTTTATTGCTAAATTACGAGGATAATTAAAAAGTACCTATGTTTGAGAACATAAGATTTATTAGCATACCATGAGCTCCATCAACATAAAACGTGCCTTTAGGCTCTAAGAGTTAGTCTTCTAGCCAGTGGCAAAGGGTAGCGTAATGTAAAGGCACTTGGAAAAAGAGAAGTTAAAAATTCGCTTGATGTTGTCAGAGGAATAGGAGCACTAATCGCCAAATTATTGAGTTTAGATTATTTATTAGACTGGTAAAAGAGTTATAATCTACAAGACATCTGAGGCGTCATACTTATGAACTTCTTAGAAAAAAGAAAATCACCCTCTGTGGACAGTCAAACAATACTATTCATTCCCCTTTTCCATTCCTGATACAGGTAATTTCTAAACGCCCCACGTATGTGCCTAATTGTCGATTAATAAGGATATATGAGAAAAATCATTTAAAACTGGTAATAATTTATAGTAATGAAAACAATTTGTGAGTAATTTTCTTGGATTCAATTCCATTTCTTACTTCTTTCCATTTCTTGCTTATAGCAAGCTTACGTAGTTTTGGAAGAAAGCTCCTAGTCGTATTTTCTTGCTCAGGATTCCAAATTTATGTAATAATCATGAAAATTGTGGTAAAAATGACTTATATTAATATTTTAGGTGAAAGACATTGTTGTTTAATGCTTTCCTCCTTCATCTATAGGTGATACAAAGAAGAGGAAATTTTAACAGGCCAAAAGATTATTTCTATAAAGATTGGAATAGTTATAAAAACGGATTCGGTGATGTAGAAGAAGATTTTTGGCTTGGTAAATTGTTTGAAATTGTTTGTTCGATGATAAGATATTATATTAAAATAAACTTATTTTATTTTTTTTTTATAAATGATGCATAAAACTAAATTTATCTCATATACGATTGCCAATAACAGCATCAAGTAATACTCCACATTGCTAGTAACAATGGTAACAGGCATAATTCTGCAAATCTGAATAATTTTTTTGAAATGGTCTTACGTCTAGTGTTAATAACATTATTAGCTGACTAGAGTAGTGTTTAGAAGTGATGCTTATAATGTATTACAGAAACAATCAATCTTCTTTTTTAGTCAAAGGTTCATTTAAGTCAAGAGATTATGTAGATATTCAGTGTCTTTTTACTAAACGTAGTGTTTAAAAATTATTAAGCTATCCGGCGAGTTCGCGCTGATTATGAGGGGAAATTGAAACACTCAGCATCATTTAAACTTAGTTAACATTTATTAAATTATATAAGATACATTATTTCTACATCCTTTCACCATCTTTCAAGCAACTTGAAAATTCAGTCCTTCCAGAACCTCTTCAATTTTTCAGTGAATACTTTTTCTACATGATTTTTTTTTTTATCTCGACCAAAGAGTTGAATTTTTTCCATTAAGGGAATTTCGTAATAATCAAAATAGGAAGAAATCCTCGGGAGCAAGGTCTTGTGAATACGACACCCTTCCTATTCGGTATTTCTGGACGTCTTTGTTCAATTTCTGTCTTTAATTAGTCTAAATGAGAGCAATACTTTTCTGAATTTATTGCCTCGTTGTATAGTATAAACTTAAAAATGTAGGATTTTTTTCTAAATCCACTAGACATAGAGCATTACCTTCTTTGGGGGAAAGATCAGGGGGGGGGGGAAAGCTAAAGGTGGTTCATTCCCTTTTTCCTAATATCTTTATCTCTTTTTCACCCACCGTCACTATTTGCTTCAAAAATGGTGTCTCATCGTTGTGTTTATGAAGCAAATAGCAAACGCATATGCGATCCATCAGATTTTTCTACGTTAAATCGTGAGAAACCCATACATCAAAACGGTTTAGGTATTCAAGCTTCACAAAATGGTCATGGGTGGGGGAATTTAGATATTTTTTAACGTTTCTGTTAATTTACATATCGTATAGCGTTGGTTATTCTCGACAAGTGTTTTAATCTGATCTACATCTGTGGTGAGGGGCCTACTCGGGAGAGTTCTTGATCTTCAAAGTAGAAATCATCAACTTAAGCACAGCAACTCACTTCTGCACAGTTCTGTTAGCTACAACATCGCTATAAGCAGCATATATCTTGTTTGCCACTTATGAGATACTTTTGCCTTTCCAGTAAAAGAAAAGCGTTAAATTCCTAAAATGACTTTGTTCGCTTCTATATTGAAGGCGTATAAAAAACAATAATTTACGCATTGCAACCAAAATTTTTTCCGAATATGCCCGAAGTACCGTCTTTAACAATAAGTACGCGTGTCATTTGTTTCCATTAATTCTGATGTATTCTTACGCTACCGACCGAAAATAGGTACGAACTTTCCGAACAACCCAATATAACATATATTTTAATAGAGCTATTTCCTTAATTTAAAATAACAGAAATATTGAAGGAAATGAGAATAATATTATTTAGCTTTATGTCTATTTCTGGCGGAGGATATATAGAAAGTTCAAAACTTCAACCAGAATGAAGGTATTTGGAAGGAAATATTTTTTTCATGTATATTTCACCACTATAAGCCGTCTTTAACAACACTTAATTGGCCAATTAATCATTAAAATACTTTGTAATTCGCTCACTAATTAAACTATGCATCAAGCATTATTAGTTTTTTGTATTCCTTTGTAAGAAAAATAGAACATCACAAATGTTCCATCACTCTGAAATCCCATTTCTTCTAATATTATTTTACTATTTCTAAAATGAAATTGATATTTATTTTTCATATTTAAAAGAAAAAAAAACACCTCACAATTATTCTCATTTTGTAGTTTTTGTGTTTACAATGTATTAGAAACAAATACACAAAAGAATATGCTACTGTTAGAGTTATGTCTAAATCTCTAAGACCTGTGAAATTTTTTTACGAATTTGATATAATGAAAATTGGAGCATCAAAAGCCATTTTTAAAACATTTTAATAAATTTTTAGGTTTCTAACGAGTATTATAAGGAAAAAAAATTGGAGATTCAAGAGAAATTTAAGAAGTATGTAAAATCGTCGTGCCATTTTATTTACGAAATTTTAAGTTCCTCGAATCATACAGCTGAAGTCGTTTTAAAGTCTTCCCAGCTATCACTCGCAGGTGAACTGTTTGAATTTGATATATCCTACCAACTTACACAATTCCGGAAAAATTGAAGCAGCTCTAGTAATATTACTTCCTTACAAAAACGAAAATTTTCGTATTTCGAGATGAAAACTGATCACAAACTCCATAAATATTGAGTGGAATAATCAACAAACAATTGAAATAGCTATACTTTTCTATATATTAAAATTATTTGCATATATCTTTGTGTTCTGTGACATGTGAATGAAAATATTACGGTCTCTAACAAATTTAATGCCTATATTTCATTATTATGCGTATATTTCAATCTCGGCAACTATCTTTGGTTTTGCTAGTTTAGTTTAGTTTTTATTAACGTCGCACTAGAAGCAACACGAGGGCTATTGGCGACGGACCTCGTAATTTTGAACCACGGTCAAGTGACGAGGACGACACCTGAGCTGGCACCCCCCTCTCCAAACATCCACACCACGCCAACGGGAGGACTTTGGGCCCCGAACAGATTTAACGTGCCGGTTTTGCTAGGAAGTAAATAAACCTTTTAAATAGATTTCTGTTAACCTGTAGTTTATAGGAACTCCTTCGCTGAAATTTTTTTTATAAATGTCCAAACAAAATCCAAATTTTTTTTGTCGGCGTGTTTGCTGTATAAGACTTGCACAAGTAACTTCCTGTTTCGTTATATTTTATTCAATAATCTTATTGTTTATCCAATACTAACTTTTAATTCTTCAGAGCATATGTGTGCCAAGTTTCCAAATAACATATCATTTCAATTAAATTCTAACCCAAAATTAACTCCAAATCTCTTTTAAATGATTTTTAATCTAATATGTAAATTTGAATTCTGTATATTCTTTACTTTACATAAATCCATACCATAATTATGATTCAAAATTTCTTTAGAATGATTCGCTGATATATGGGAGGGGTCTCGCAGCTATATTCTTACTAAAGTTTGTTTTTCAATTTTATTTTTTGGTGATATTTTTCGACTTCATTTGTTTTCACCTTTTATTCGTGTTTTCCAGCAGGTGCAACATTGCCCCAAAATTTTTCCCACTCGAATGATGGTCATTTTAGTGAGTTCCTAAACGTAACTTGATTTTTTCAAATTGGTTAAAATAATGGAGCCTCATTTGATTTTGTAGAACAAATCTAGCATAAAGCTTAAACATTTAATTAATTCCTTCTACAAAATCTCCATCCTCGATCAAACCACCCAAAATGTAGGGGGTATCTTAACAGTTTAAAAAATGATGTGAAAAAAATATCATTCGGTGCATTTCTTACATTTTTTTAACAATATGCTTAATAAGCGAGTTTTTAGTTTTTCACCCTTTTTAGCCTCCTCTACTGAAGAATATTACTGTTAAGGTATGTGACTACCTTTGGAGCACTTTTTTTTTCAATTTTTTTTTTTTTTTTTGAAACACTTATGTTTTTAATTACAATGGTCTATAAAATGGTAAATTCAAAAGCCATTTTCATGAACTTTTCTTATTTTTCAAATTTTGGTCATATTTGGTAGAAATTTAGTAAAAATTGATAATTACTCTGAAGTTCCTGTAACAAATTTTAATTAATATATTTCCCTTTTTGTTTCAACAATACATTTAATATACATATATCTGTGTTGTGACGCAGAAAAATGTAGTTGTCTCAAACTTACTGAGTTATACCAAAACTTATAAACATAAAAAGATTTTACAAAAAATATATCGTTTCTTAAAATAAAAATAGTTCCAAAATAAGCAGTTACTTAAGATCTATGTTTGAGGTTCGCAACATACCTGGAGTTTAATTTAGTGCTTATTAACGTCGTCGCACTAAAAGCAATACGAGGGCTATTGACGAAGGACCTCGTAATTTTGAATTTCAGTCAAGTGACGAGGATGACACCTACGTTGGCACCCCCGTATCCTAACTTTCACACCACGCCAACGGAAGGACTTTGGGCCCCGACAACTTTAATGTGCATCAGCCCCCGGATACACAGCGGGTCTTAAAGGGCCAAGGAACGAATCCGCGACTGAACGAAAATCACCGGCCACAAATCCGAAATCATGACCATTGAGCTACCATGGCCAACATACCTAGAGATGTACGAAACACTGTGGTATAAAATTTCATTTGAATATATGAAATATTTTTTAAGAAATGAGATTTTCCGTAATAAAAATATTAAAATCGCAGCTTTCCAGAAAATGCAAATCTATAAATCAAAATTAAGTGAAGTGAGTAGTATGCAGAGATGTACCTAAACTATTATAAATAAATAAGTGAATCTAAATTCCTTATTTAAAACGTATATTATACATTCAAGTCGTTTAAAAATGAAACAGTTGTTAAAAATGCATTACTTATATTTCTATGGCTTAGTTTTGGTCTTGAAATATTTCACTTCCGTTCGCTTTAAATTGAACTTCCGGTTTGGAATCTGGGCTATAACTTTGTTTCTAACTGCTCTAGAAACAAATGCAAGCCCTTTTTCAAATCTTGAATATATGGTATTTAATAAAAAGTTATAAACTTTCGAAAATTTTCACGAAAACTGTGATTTTTGGGTAGGCACATACTTTAAGCTATGGATAGAACTGAGGCATATTACATCACACTCACATACATGACCGCACGGTCTATATTTACTTTTGGCAATTTCTTCATCACGTTTTTTTTTAATTCACTCGTGCAAAGAATGGGTACTACAGGTAGAAATTAAATAAAACAAAGATATGTGGCAATAGTTTACTAAAAGATCGTATGGCTAAATGGCACTAACTATACGGAAAATTTTCTTTTTCCCACTTCTTACAAACTTTAATAGAGTACTTAGCACGTATAATGCTTAAAAGAACTATACAGATAATATTTTTGTTGATCTGTCTAATGAATCTAAATTAAACGAAGTCACTACTTTTTTTCGTTTCATTAATAATGGAATCATAACAAAACACTTAAAAATCCGATAATAAGAGTAGATGTGGTGGAAATGAAAATGAAAATTTTTTTTTTACACCCGCCAGATACATTTCCAAATCTGATACAAACAAAACATTCAATTTGTTGCGAATAAGTATTTCTATTCGAATCTTGCACCATAACTCAATCAAATATAACTAACACTAAAAAGTCAACACCCAACAAGAATAGAAAGTAGACAAATCTCACACAAGTATTTATTCAATATACTTGCAATATAATGCTAAATGGATTCCTGATCTCCAAGATAACACCCTTGATAGATTCACCCGTTCAACTAGTACCGAATTAAGAGTGTCTTAATGCAACTTTCACAGTTGAGGTTGACTTGATTTCTTGATTTCACTACAATTACTCTCACCCGTAACAACTCTTGATCTCATCAACCACTTGTAAGGCATATACTCAACGCTAGTGCCACTCGACTTCTATCTTGTGAATTTCGCTTTGCTTATAAACTTTCCTATCTAGCTCAGTTCACTTTATTTCTACCTGCCTCTAATTTGCCTAATCACGTTTCATTTGGGTTGGGAAGAAATTGTTATTTATTACAATCAATCTCAATTAAAATTCCCAAGATTAGTGAAGAGAAAATCGCGAATAGCCCAACATCACAAGTTATTACGCTGTTGTTCAAATTATATTTTAATGCGTACATAATTAATTACATCTAATTTTCATTATAACTTGTCGAATTAAATTTGTAAGGGAAGTTCTCAATATTATTAAAATTTTAGAAGAAAATTCAGTATTAATTGAGATTATTTCCCCCACCCACACTCTCATCTTAAGGCAGTCCTTAAATAGAATCTGTTTTTGAATAAGTAATTATCTATATTTTCAGGAAATGATAATATATTTGCCTTGACCAGTCAACGCCTGTACTCCGTCCGGTTTGATCTCCAGTCCGTGAACGGAGAAAAGCGATATGCTCTCTACGACACCTTTTGGATAGACGACGAAAGCACTAATTACATTCTACATGCCACAGAATATTCTGGAGATGCAGGTAAAAGGAAAATTTAATACATTGCTTTGACTACCCATACCTGCTGAAACCATTTACCTGAAACAAAATAATTCCTTCAATACTTTTCCAAATTTAAAGCGGTTGTACACATCATACACTTGTGTTCTTAATGGGAAAGTATCCTCATATACATTTCGAAACGTCTTTATGTTAAGTCTACTGTAGAAGATTTACCCAATTTGTAACAAAATTTAATGTTACTTTATTCTATCTCGAAGTAGCTTTGTACTCTCAAAGCTTTTTTAGTAACCGAAAATAACTCCACGTTTCGATGTGCAAACTGCTAAAGCCCAGTCGTAACTGATTCGAACAAAGGTTGAGATGTCATTCGTTCTAGCCATATATTTATCCTTTCTTATATAATTGTAGTAGCCTAGTGGTGATGGTCGTGAACTTGCAGCCAACGATTTTTTGACGAGTCGTTGGTTGGAGCCCTACTATCACTAAAGATCCACCGTGTAATCGGGACTGTTAAATCTGTGTAAGTGCAAAGTCCTTCTGTTAGTGGGGTGTGGAAGTTTGGAGAGGAAGGTGCCAGCTCAGGTGAAGTCTTCATCACTTGGCTCAGATTTAAAATTATGAAGTCCGCCACCAACAGCCCTTGTGTTGCTTCTAATTGCATCGTTAATAAAACAAACACACCACAAATCCTTTCGCTTTAATATTTAGCTGTATGATCTTTTAATTTGTCCGTTTTTTTTATGGGCCTAGTTTGTGTGTGTGTTCCAGTATGATTCATTTAATCATTAGTGGCCAAGAAAATATTTTAAGATTAATTTAAAGGTATAATGAAATTAATATTTATTAAACATTTGATTGAGTCCTATTTTTGCGATAGATACTCAAGGAGTGACCACAAACGCCATTTTATGCTCTCTCGATGCATTCACTTTCATATATTGAAAAACATATTTTACGATCGGCAGTTTTCTAGTCGAGAATTGTTTACAATCTTTGAGCAGCTCGTTTGCTTTCGTAGGCACCATCATACATCAAATGAACGACTCTACGGTTGCTACAAGTTCTTTCTTTCTTAACTGATGTAAAATGTTTTAATTTTAAAGGGTATGTTAATAGAGTAGAAACCAATTCAAACTTCTTCTACATGGAGCGATTGGTCTTTTAAATAAGAATAAGTAAGATCACATTTCGGAGTCTTCACACAAAACGAATATACTGCCAATATTGAATTAGAATAAAACTACAGGACTGACTGATTAATTGTTTATTAACGTCACATTTAGAAGCAACACAAAGGCTACTGGCGATAGGCTTCGTAATTTTGAACCTCAGTCAAGTTACGAGGACAATACCTGAATTGGCACCATCCTGTCCAAACTTTCCCACCACGCCAACTTGAGAATTTGGAGCCTCGGCAGATCCCTTACGCGGAAGGTCTTTTGCGACATTTGGACTCAAACTCATGGCTTGATGGAAACACGCGGGTCGCGAGCTCGCGACCGTGACCACTAGACTACCACGACCATTAAAGAAATATCGTTTGATTTCTGAAAAAAGTTGGATGTAGCTGCTTCTAAAATTCAGTAACATAGTCGGTAACAAATATTAGGCTTTGAAATAAGTTTATGAATGAGAATAAATTGATTCCTAACTTAAATTAAACGGAAACTAAATTACTGTGTAAAATATTTCTTGCACGCATGAACAACTTTTCATACAGACATTGAGATAAAACAGCTAGACAGATTTGATATCCTCCAATTATATCTAGAAGCTTCAAAATGAAATGATACTAACTATGATTAAAAATATGTAGGGGACATTTCATAGAAATTTGTTTCCCTCAACCCTGAATTACTTATAATATCCATTTTTTATTTTGAAACCTGATTACCTTTTCGTGCTGAGAAAATTTGATTGAATTAATTAAAAAGTTAATTTGTAGGATTGAAAAAATTGGTTTAAACTAGTATTTACTTTAAAAAAATTTGGCCATGGTAGACTAGGCATGGTCATGGTCGCGGACTCTCGGCCAGAGTTGTTTACGTCGAGTCGTGGGTTCGAGCCTTGATGGCCTTAAGACCCACCGTGTAGAGGGGCCGAGGCACGTTAAATCTGGTCAAGGTCCCAGGTCTTCCCGTTGGCATGGTGTGCAAGTTTAGAGAGGGAGATGCAAGCTCGGGTGTTGTCCTTGTCACTTGATGGAAGTTCAAAATTGCGAAGTCCGTCGCCAATAGCCCTGGTGTTGTTTCTCAATGCGATGTTAAAAATAACCTATAAGAATTTAAGAAAAAAATAATTGTTATCTTTAAAATATATATGAATTAGAATACAATCTTTTCTCTTCTTTTTTATAATCAATGAAGAAAATGCAATCAAATCTAGTTATTACTCGTACATTTCATTTTCTATCACCTTATTCTCTTCCCCCTCCTCCAGGCGATTCCATACTTGGCCATCACAACAGCCAGAAATTCACGACCAAAGACCGAGACAACGACAACCAGAAAGATCAGAACTGTGCCATTTCTTACAAGGGGGGCTGGTGGTACAATGCATGTCACTACTCCAATCTGAACGGTCTGTACCTGAGAGGACCACATGAGAGTTACGCTGACGGAGTCAACTGGCACAGTTGGAGAGGATATAAGGAGTCTCTGGACACCACCGAAATAAAGATTCGTCCTAAGCATTTTAGGAAAAAATTGATTTTCAATGACATTCAGTGAGGTCTGGCAAGAACATCTTTTAATGAATCAGCGAAAGAATTAATTGTAATCATTTTTGAAATTTATTTGAGAAAGAACTTCTTTTTATGTTACCAAATAAGAATCAGGTCATAATAAAAGCATTACCAATTTGAATGCAAATTATTCAAATGAAGCAATAAACTCTAATTTTTTGATGCAAATCAATAAAACTAATGACCCTAAAATTTATTTTTGAAACAGCTCGAATTTTCAGTTTAGCAGAGATGCGTCAGTGTTGAACAAGTATTATAGATTATATAACGAATTAGTGGCGATATATCAATAATGGATTTCGAGCCACCACTCATGGACGAGGATGACACCTAAAATAGTACTATAACTAAAGCACGCCTCGGGGAGTCTTCGACCTCACCCATCATTTTGATTTATTGCTCATGAACTATCTTATTTCGCGCGAAGGTCTGTCTGTCTGTCCATAACATAACATAACATAACATAACATAACATAACATAACATAACA
>BMAW01084791.1:20088-33480 GCA_019974015.1 Nephila pilipes | reverse complement strand
CATAACATAACATAACATAACATAACATAACATAACATAACATAACAGCACAACACAACACAACACAACACAACATAACATAAAATTATAAATCAGATAAAGTAGATAAAAATAAACTATGTCTAGAGATTAAGAAATATGAAATTTGAAACATTTAAAAAAGCAATTTTTTTTGAAAACACACAAAAGTCCGTTATTTCAACCCATGAAGGCTTCACCAAGTATCGACTTCTTATAACTAAGCTTTACAATGTTTCCATTGCATTCATGAATTTGAAATTCCCTATAGCGTTCCAAGCTCTTGTCCTTTCAGCTTACATAAACAAAGAACCGAGACTTGTTTTTCCACGGACACTCGAAACAATGATTAATCTTTTCATCGGCAAGAAGTCTGGCACCCATTTGGCGCACGACTTAAATAAGACTTATTTTGAGTATAGGTTTATATTACGATTACTCTCAAAAATCCTGCTAGAGTTTACTTGTCTTATTTTCAAGGAAGCATGGTAGCATTTTATATAATTAGATATACGAAGGACAGTATAATCTACAGATATTCCACCGATATTCTGCTATAAGATAATAATAGAACACACACACAGTGAGTGAATGACAGTTAAGTTTAACAGCTCAACAGCCGATTGCGGCTAAGTTGCGCCAAACAAGGTGTAACTGCGTTATAAAGTTTAGGAAAAATTGGAAAAAAAAATAAAAATGGTTGACAAGAAAGAAGGTCGAAAATAGAGATGGGTAACCCGGGAGCGCATCACCCGTGTTTACCAGTCAAGCTTCAAGGGAAAAGAAAAGATCCCTTGGGTATTTCGGGGTCGTGATTCCTGGAACTTACTTATAGAAGGTAAGAACCTGAGGAAATAATGAAGCCCAAATTAATAATAATTACAAACAAGTTTGAATATATTATGAAGATTACTATTTCTGTATTTGTTGACTCTAAGCAACGCGATTTGTGGGAATAAACATTTGTGACTGTTGTATTCGTGATGATATTAAAAAGGTTTTTTTAAAATTAAATCTAACCTATGGATATTAATACTGATATGAAATCTAAGTCACTTTCATACGATTTCAGAAAAAAAAACCTCCCCCCTCACTACTTCCAACTCTCTTTAGAAAGTTTCTTTTTCAAACCCAAACAAAGCATATAAACTTTAAGCTTGGGAAAAGTAAATATTTGAGAGTTACATTTATTATAAAAATCAGTCAATGAACATGCGTAAAATGTCATGTTAATAAGACTTTTAATTTATGATTTTAAAATAGAGCCAATAATGTAAAAAAAAAAATAAATTAGAACTGTCTTTTGACTTGAGATATGTTGTTCTTCTTGTTTAAAAATTTATGATACAAAGTTTGTGATAAGTACTGACATCTTCACAACCTGAAACTGATTTCTGTGATGTGGAAAGATCAATGGCTTTTTGAAAAACCATGAGACTTGTAAAATCAATGATACTTTTCCCCAAATGGAAGTCGAAGGGGATTTAATATTGTTCGTATTATATTCAGTGAATGATTAAATTTTTTTGTAATTACGTTGAAATGAGACACAATTTAGAGAATTCATCTTAATTTAGTTGAGAAAGACGTGAAAATGGACTTAAAATTAACGAATTAACCAAGACAAAACTTCAAAATTGAAGAAAATAATTTATAATGGTAAAATGATTTAAAAAGTGCATTATACATACAAAAAAAATTATATAAGTAAAATTGTATTTTTATTGCTGGTGAAGACTTTTGAGGAATTGTTTCAGCTCATCTTAACCAAAATATTCAATCCTTTTCATAATGAAAAAGATAACAGTATTAACAAATAATTGAAAATTCAATTTTTTCACTTCGTTACGATTTCAAAATATTTTCTCACTAAGACAAAAAATATATGTCATCAAATCCACAATGAAGAAACATTAACTGAGTTACATAAATCGACAGTTTTTAATCGAAACAATTTCATCATAATTCATACTTTATTTTTTAACTCGTGTTATTATGGTAAATGATTTACATATATCAGCATTTATAAACTTCACAATGATAATTAGAGATGTAACATTTGATACCTGATCTTTATATTAAATACTGATGTCACTGAATTTTTAAGAACCCAAACAATAACAAAATCTATAATTTTTATAAATTTTTCTCCTGACATTGTACGTTCAAGCAAAAGTTATGAATTTCAGTAGGGATAAGTCTTAAAAAAAATTTTTATAACACACAAACTTTAATTAAAAAATATTCATTTTTTCTGAGATTTTAAGACAAGTCATTTTTTCCATGCATATTTAAATTTATATTCATAACTTATAACATAAAATAAAGTTTTTATAAAATATCTCCTTATATTTACACATAATATGAAGAATTGGATACATGATATTTTGAACTGAAATATTTCTTTACAGAGAGAAGGAAAAATGAAATCAAATTTTGCAATGGATTTGGAAAATGATAGAATAAAATATGCTGGAATGTACAAGATCACCACGAGAATGGACGTTTGGTAGAATACCAAAATGGTTGCTTAAACTGAATTATACGAAACACACAGTAAGAGTATATAAAAACAACGAATGCCAACATATATACATTAATATAGGAATGCCAACATATGTAGTGAATTATTGTTATATACTGAAGAGCTACATGTGAAAGTAATGAATATTTGTTTCGTTGTTTCTACATTTAGTTCTACTCTTTTCATCGATTTGTTGTACATATTCTTATTCAACAGGATCTGAATAGACTCTATAAAATGTGTTATGAAAACTTGAACTGCGATATTTGTGTTATTAATCTGGTTTAATATTTATTACTAGTAGTCCATAAGTGAACAAGGAACCAAACACTGATAGAATCAATCCTTTTTTTAGTTCAAAAACACTTCCCGCCGTCAGACGAGGAAACTTCGTGTTCATCATCGTTCGAACTATGAACAGAGTCTTTCTGCAAGATTCTAAATCTCCAACCAAAGTGTTGTGGAGGTCTTGCAAATTTCCCTGCATATTTTCAACTTCTTTCGAGATATTTGATGCGTACATTGCCACACCAATAAGGCTCAAAGGTACTACTGTCATTGCAGGGACGGATTGCCATTTTAGGGTTGCAGTGAAAGCCTTAGTATCTGACGCAAAATAGCTAGAAAGGGCAAGGTACATTGATAGAGTTTGAGAACATAAAAGGAGAAAGACTATCGGAGAAAACACCTGCTCTAAGTTTCTGGACAGTCTGTAGAGCAAGTGGTGATTTTTCATCAGTTTGATCGACTCACTTAGGGAAGGACTCCATTTGCGATAGTTCGAGATAGCTTCGGAAAATGCAGCATATGCTTCGCTGACCTGGTAAAAAACCGTGCAGCAAAGGATTGCGACAAAAGTAGGAAACATAAACATAATTGAAAAGCATAATATTATAAAAACACTTCTGAAGATAAAAGCTCCGAGGTTTTTATCATCAAATTCGATGCGCAAACTGTAATATGCTTTGTAATTCTCAACGGTTTCGTATAAGAAGAATGCACAAAAAATTGCCGAAACAGTAGAGATCAAGATACAAGACGCCAAACAGGTGTTTATGAACATTTTCAGACGACATCTCTTTCTTTTGTGCAAATGAAACAAGATCTTCTGAGTTTTTATAAATAAGCAGTATATGTTCTTTTTTCTTCTTTTTACGACATACCAAAGTATTAAAGAAAATAGATTCGCAATAGCGTACACTGAAAGTAAAACAGTATAGGCCGGGCTATACACGAAATAATACACAAAAGTACCAAATACATAAAATTGCTTCAAATGAAGTAAAAAAGGAAACAATTTAGTCAAGCATCTCTTTGCAGAACGTCTTTTTACTAGTTTTCGTTCTCTTTCAAATTCCACGATGTTAATGCCAGCAATCTCAAGAAAAGGAAATAGCAATCCGTATATATTGGAATTCTCAGTAATTTTCGATACATAATCGTACATGTTATTAATTAAATATCAAATTACTTGGAGAAGTTTATGCAATACATTTGTGTTCTTTCTTTGAAATGTTTCTTGCGATACTTCAGCTTCTAACTTCCACGTATTTTTCAGAGGATCTCATGTTTTTTACATGGTGCCATAACGAATAGAAATGTGATTTATTAACATATTATTCATTATTCTAACTCTAATTGTTCATTCCTCGCTATGATTTTTTTTTGTAGAATGATTTTCCTTTCACAACCCTTTTTTTTTGTTTGTCATTTCAACTTTCATATGTAAATCAACAGTTTATAATGAGTAATGATTTAATAAGAAAACCAATGCGCAAAAGAATAATCAAAACATCGCGTGACTATTTTGAGCATTTGTCAGATGTCGATAAAAGTATCCTCATTATATAAAATATGTAGCTTTTGAAATATTTTGCAATGATATCTAGTGATTTGATATTACAGATAAACACATTCACAGAATAAAATTTTCATCGGTTATCGAATGTTCTAAATATTTTCATGGCTACAAAATTAATTGAAAAGCCTTTTTATCTGAGAGTTTGGATAATTGTGTTATTCGTAGTAGGTTTCTTCTCTTATTGGTAATAATTTAAATCCCGAACAGATATTCCTAAAAAATTAACTATTAAGTGTGATGTTGTATATTCTATGAAGATTATTTTTTTGAGAGAGAGAGAGAAAGAACATTTTCAATTTACTTTATTTTTCATCATTGTTAAAGTCCAGGAAGTACTTTTTGAAAAGAACATTACAGAAATTTTCATTCTTAAAGGTTTAATGATATGATTTTTCAATAGTTATTTCAAAGCGAATATATAATCTTTTGAAAAAAAAATAAAACTCATCAATTGTCATTTTTGTATACAACATCACTTTTTTATGATTAGAATTTTATTTTCAAAAGAAATGTACATATTTTTTAAGGTTTTGTTAGTACCGAACTATGCATAATTAAGTATTGGTTATAATGAGGTTCTTAGAATTTCTTTTCACACTGTCACAACTAATAAACATTTTTTTTTCGTATCATCTTCAAAATATTGTTCCTTTCAATGTACTGATTTAATCAGAGGAAACCTTTCAATATGCACGAAAAAGGGAATGAGTTTTTCATGTTGTATTATTTTGACTTCCAAAGTGGTGACGATGGGCTCTTTGCGATTTTCTTTTCACTTACTGGTAATTTTAACTGCATACAGTTACAACCCCATTCGAAACAAACGAAGCATGACTAGATAAATTAGATGAATACAAGAAGTGCCGTGAATTACATTAGAGATAGTGATGTATAAGCAAAATAGAATTGAAACGAAAGAAAAGGAAGGTAGAGGATAAAGACAAGCTGGCACGTGTAGATTGGAGTGAATCATTGTAATTAATTGTTTACATTGTTAATAATTGGGAGTAACTCCTCAGAATAATAGGAGTCGAATCTTTTATAATCAAGAAGTGGTTGTAAGATTTGGCAAGCTAAGAATTTTATAATTTGAATATAAAGAATTAACTGAATTAAGAGCAATTCGAGAGAGAGAGCTATCTCGCATATTCTTTGATAAACAGTAAAGTGTGTTGTTTTCTAACGTATCTTCAATTGCAGTTTTCAACTTATTGACTAGTTAATTAGACTTTAAGATAGCTGTGGAGTTAAATAATGAAGGAAGACAGTCACAAATTCATAAATATCATTTGAAGTGAAATAATTATAGCTGTTTGCTGATTAAAAACTCTGAAAACTATTACAAAGTATAGTAAGCCTTTTGAAATGGACTTTAATCATGAGTTTTTTCAATTCTAATAAATGTGCAGTATTAAAATATTACGGCTTTAAAAGAAATTTGGATTGCGAGAAGTTTGAATATAAATAAACTCATGTTAAAAAGGAATAAAACAAAGTCCTGAAGAACTTATGAAAATTAATAAGACTATGAGTACTAGAATTGCATTAGATGATAGAAAAATTGTCTTATATGAATATGTTTAGCATCTTTAAAATGACCCTGAAAGTTAAATTCTAGATTACATTTGTTTTATTAATTGACGAAACTTGCACAAGAAGGTATTGCATAAATAAATACAGATGAAAAAATACATGCAGTTCCTTTTTAGGGAAAACAAAAGCCAGCTGCGCAACATAAATCCAAATGGATAACATTAAAAAAACGTTTTTTAAGGTATCCATCTACCTTTGAAGAGGATTTTTGTAAATGATAGAAAAAATAACTTTTTATATGCATTATACTATAAGATTTGGCTAAACACTTTAAATATAATGTAAAATTTGCATAAATTAATAATTGTTTTAATATTTCAGTTCAAAAAATACATAAAAATAGCAGTAAAATGGCACTTATGGAAAACACCCAAACTGAAATTTAAATAGAGATATTTCAATTCCTTAAATTTTATTATGATGAATTGAATCTAATTTAGGATTTGTGCTTCTCTCACAATTATAAACCTGAAAATTAAATATTTATAGGAAGTCGTACTTTGACATACAGAAAAACCGTAAAAATTTGTGGCAAGTTATGAGTTTTATCATCAATAAAATGCAAAGTAATCACATTATAACAATAGGAGAAGTTAAAGTCCTGAATTCACTTTTATAGAGTATTCCATGAAAGTTTCATAACATTATATACAAAACTTTTTTCAATATGATGTTTTGCGCTGAAGCAAAATATGAAAATCTTGATTTTGAGAAAAAGCTGAAAATACATTTCAATCCAGAAACTTACCTAATTAAATAAACATTTAACATTAAAAGGCCCCTTATTTGTAAAATTCATTATCTGTATTACTTAAATAAGTTACCTTTTTCTTCTTGATGGCATTTAAAACTTTCTTACGCTTATATGTAACAGGTGTTGTATAACACTTTAAATCCCTGATTCGATTGTAATCTAACTTTTTGTATCCCTTTACAGCGAAGTAGCCCGGTTTTTCAATGTTCAGCTTATTTAAGACTTTTAAGCAGCCTTGAAGTCCTTCATTAAATTGTATAATTGCATCATCTTTTATGAAGTAATATTTTTGAATCGAATAAATTTTTACATATATATTTTAATATAAAATGAAGAGCAAAAATCGAAATTCTGATTATGTAAATAATATACACTTACCGAAACTTATACGATTGATAACCAATATGATTTATAAAAACATATATGAAAAGTTACTTTTTAAAATTATATTAAAATATTCTGAATATAAATGATACAATAGGGAAAAAAAATAACATATTTTTGAGAAATAGAAATATTTGCAATTTTTATTATTCAAATTTTGAATACAGCTTAACAAGTCTCCCAGGTATATGTCTCCTTGTCGGGTGAAAGTGATTTTGTTTTGTTGCAAGTGTTATTGCAAGTGACCACAACCTTAGTTTTACTTTATAATTCAATAGTGACTCAAGCATTTCGACGTTTAAAAAAATATTTGAAGTAATTCATATACCATACGGTACTGGTTACTTTCATTGCACTTCAATGCACAAGTTATTAAATCACGTAAATAAATCCCATGAACCAAATAAAAAATTCTTTGATATTATTATAACTGAATTATTTTACAAAGTCTATTGAATAAATAATATTTAGCATAGAACTGTCATAATGAATATGATTGATTTGATAATAAATAAAAAATCCTTACACATCTAATAAAAGGGCTGGATAATATGAAAGTCTTTGCTTAACTTTATAAAATTACACTATGACAAAAATTTATAAGTGTTTTTATAACTTAATGAGTTATATATATATATATAGTGCTTGTGTCACATGCATCAAATACAAAAGAAATTAATTTATTCTTGCTAAATTATTCTGCGTGAATAAATGTTGGAGTTTGTGGCGTAATATAAAATCAGGCCATACATTTATTTAAATTTGGGCAACATTTTTTAAAACCACATTATGAAAAAAGAAAAACAAAATCGAATATAGAAAATGTAAAATGTCAGGGTGAAAACCTTGCTTATTATATGAAAATCCAATTTTGTATAGCAACGCAAACAAATTGTGTGGTTGTGGTTTCCTCGCACCAACTAATATAAATTTAAAACAGATGAATTAAAAAATCTGAGACAACGATGATGAAATATATATCGTCAATTATAATATGGTTAACGGTAAATGGGACATGACAGGAAGACTGCTAGATAAAAGGCTGCGAATATTTAAATTACAAAGTAAACATCAAATTTGTATTAAAATTAAAACTACGTTCTTTAAGAAAATTATTTTATGAAATATATTACTCTTTTCTCAAAGCATTGAAATTTACTTCAATTCGTTAAAGTTTAATTTAGAAGAAAAGCTATTTTTAATTATTTTTTATTCTACGTGCATAACTTATTACTTTATCATTGCCATACAGTCATATTCGAAGGAAAAGCTGATGTACAACAATTTTTCGAACATAGTAAAATCTTAATATTTTAAATATAAACAAATGTCTTAAGCCAGGAAGATACAAAATTGTGTAATGATTTCTAAGTCGATTAAAAACAGTTACATTCACTTAACTCTTTTGAAGTTAAAAAAATAGAATTCTTCTGCAACATCATTGCTGTATAATCATCTTTAAAAAGTATAGCAAAATGGCCAAAAAATCTAAATTCCACTTCTCAGCTTTTTAAGTACTATGATGCTATTTTATAAAATAAATATGAAACATAACTTACTTTTGCCTTATTTCTTTATTCTAAAATAAGCTAAAATAAAAATAATCAAAGCAAGCTATATTTTTGTTAGATTTTGAAAAAAATGAATTTAAAAGGCATTCAATAAAGATTTTAAGATTTCATTTTTCAACAACTATTGACAGCATCATACACAAATACGAGTATATACATACATGAAAATCATTTTCAACACTGATCTGTGACGATTCTTGAAAAGTTGTTGGATCTTTCTAAAGATATAATTACATTGTAACATTAGAAATACAGTTTGGAACATTTTCAAAAAATTGCAGATATGAAAATCATTTTCAAAACTGCTCAATTTAACAATTCTTAAGATGTAATAAAATCTTCTTAAATATATTACAACATAAAATTTCAAATATGCAATTTAAAAAAAAACTTTTAAGTATTTTTTCATTAATTATTTATTCAAATTCGGAACTTTCCAATGTGTCAGCAAATAAATATTACCAGACAGTTTAAACCGATGTTAAGAATAAATATTAACATATTAAAAGCCTAAACATTTCTAAAGCAATCGTATTGAATTAAAATTGTAAGGAATAGCAATAAAGAAATATTTTCTACATATTACAAAATCACAGCTCAGTTAAGATACTTTTATAAAATTATAAAAAAAAAAAATGTCTAGGAAAATCAAATAAATTTGAAATCTTTATTTTAGCTTGTTAATAGAAGTGTGATTGAATATCTTTATGCTGCAGTAATCCAAAATTAGAAAATAAACCTATATTTTAAAATAATAAGTTACTAAAAAGGTTTGTGTGAAAATTTCTCATTTAATTAAACAGTAGTGTGCATTGCAAAGTTTAAGTTACATTAAATTATGAAATTAAAAAAGTAATTCTAACCTTATTTAATAATTATGTTTAAAATTTCAAATATACTATTTTAAAATATAATAATATGTTTCAATCATATTTACAAATTTATTTATATCTTATTATTATTTCTTTATTCCACAAGTTTGTGGAATTTTTTATAAATTGCTTGGCAAGACCCTAAAATATGATGATGTTTTTTCCACTGTAATTCAGATGTTATATAACTTGCTTTTCAGTGAATTTTTAGTTACAGTTAATCAATCAGTAGTTTTGGAGGCTATAAACAATGCTATGTCGCACGATAATGGAATGAGTGATGTTCAAAATTTGTTATAAAGGTATGACATTTAACCTTTTTAGCTAAAATTATTTGTTACAGGTGTGTATTAATGGGGATAGTTTATTTCCTTTTTTTACTTTTATTTTTCTAATGCTAAATTTCTGTTCATTTGTGAAATTTGATTAGTCTAATGTTCAGTATTTGGTTTATGTAATATAAATAATGTATAATGATTAATGATAATGTAATTATTGAAATAGTGATAGTTGGATCCATGAATCTACAGTTTAAGCATCCTTTTCCCACTTAAAAATATAGGACAGTATTTGAATTACATATTCTCCATTTTTTTTTTCTTATCTCTTGAATTTTGCAATTTCTTAGTAGTTTTGTATTTAGTTTCGTTATAATTTTTAATTAATGGTTTGTTAATTTTGCGAATTAAAATTAGAATGTACAACAGTACTTTAGTACATTTATAGTAATCTTTCTTTATAATGTTTTCTGTATTATTAACTTAGGATAGTATTTTTAATTCGATTGGTTTAATTCGCTTATTTATTGATTTTCTTAATTTATTCTATTGTATTTTCTTTTTTTTAATTTAAGAGCGTTTTTAAAAATTGGTTTTAATGGTTATAAGTAGTAACTTTTGGTACTATTTTGTATAATTTAAAATTATGTCTAGTTAACACACACACACACACACACACACACACACAATCAAACACACCGCAAAAAACACCACACAACCCACACACACACACACACACACACACACATTATATATATATTATATGAGAGGAGTCTGAAAATTGAAGGCAAGTTGGATTAAACTCAATAATAAGATGTAGATGACATAATTTATAACAGACATAAGAGAGCTACACCCTCCTTGAGGGAACTCTTCAGTGAAACATATATTGTTTATATATTAGCGTAAGAATGATTAGGGAATATTAACTTAGAGCAATAAAGAATATTTTTGGTAGTTTATAGAAATTTTGTTAAAAGAGGAACACTTGCAAACAAGAAACTCACCGTGGATCTGCTTATTGTCAGCTTGGTTTTAGAATCCAGGAACGTTTCGTGGATGAACGCTTCTATCCTGGCTCTGTTTATAAACTCGTGTCATTGTTCAGACCCTGAAAGGTCCGGTTGTTTAGGAATCCATGGCGAAAGGCTCGGTCCAGACCGTGTCATGGGTCTTGAATAGGACTCGACAGGATGGACTCTTCGATGGCTGATGCATTTCTTCACGAGCCTGTCAAAAGCAATAGAACTCATGTGGAAGCTGATCCAGGATCGGGATTCCATAGTAAGGTTTGTTCAAAGAACATATACTGCATCTGTACATATAGGAACTGTGCAAATAAAAGTAAGTGCCAGCCGTTGAACTGAACTTGATATGTTACGTTAGATAGTCAGTCAGGACTTGATATGGCCCATCTTTTAAGAACCTGAACAGACCAACTCTTTCTGTGCTGTAACCTATACGGAGTTCTCCAGGATTTATTAAAGATTGTCTGATGTCTGGAGTTGTAACCCTACTGATCTTTTCTGACACTACTATGATCGTATTCCTCGTCAGCTGTCTAGCTCCTTCCTGGCTTTGAGAATCTAGTCTGTAGCTCACCTTCGGTTTCGTGAATATAGGAACACATTATCGTGAAGGTAGTCCTGATCCTCTACATCAACAAACAATCGTGAACCGGTCTTGTTCCATGCAAAAGGAGAAATGGCAATATTTCATCAGACGATTGTAATTTGTTAATTCAGTTACAATCTTACAGCACTTGTTTAATTTTCACCATGATCCTTGGTAGAAGTCCATACAGGATCTATGATGCGCTTGAGGTGTTATAATCATACTTGAGGGTTCTCTTCTGTGGATTTTGTCCACAGTACAGTATATTCCAGAAACCCTGAACATTTTCAGTCGATTTCTTCAACACAGCATGCGGTTCTAGAATGCAGTCGTCCCACCCCACTCCATCCAGCAAACGTAACGTAGATATTAGCCAAGCTGAAAACACCAATAATAGATAACTGAACGTGGACTTATAAATATACATCATACAATATTAATCACATTGAGCGATGACAGAATCCAACATCTTATAACACTTTTTGTTTTACATTTCATGGCTTTCGATATTATTTTAAATTATTATATGGAAATTAATTACAAGAAAATATTTAAAGCTCTAAAATTTGACAAATAAAATGATTGAAAGTGCAGCTAATCTCTTGTTGATCAGAGTTTTGAAAATCTTTATAAAACCCAAGGTGGAACATTTCACTTTCCTGGATATGGTGATTCATATTAATCAAACATTCAAATCAAAAAGACAAACAAAATGTATTAAAATGATTCTATCAAAACTTTGAAAGGTTGCGTTCAAAACAACTTTTTCTTAATTTCTCCTATTTTTGCCAAATGTCATCTTCAATTTTATGATTAGGGATTTTTCAAAGCCTGATATTCAGAGAGTGGACTTTCTCCCACCTTAGTTTTCTTCGTAGTTTTATTCGTTATTATATGCTGTCTAGTTACTTGGGTGGTGTATTATCGTTTTACAGTACGCCTCTTTTTAAACCTTTGTCTTAAACATGTGGAATTCAATTTTGAAGTTACTGTGTTAGCTTAGTTTTTGCGATCTTCAGCTTCTACTTCCTGCAGCATTTTCTGATAGTTATACTCTTCTCTCCTAGCTTTCAGGTCCTCTTGTTTATTTTGGACACTTTTAAGATTTCTCCGCATCTATATTTTGTTCATTTGTATTTCTTTGCCTCTATTTCAGAAAGATTCTTAATCTATCTCTATTTTATCTGCTCGCTTTAGGTGCGTCGTTTCTATGGCTTTTCTCATATGCTTCTGATTCTCTTTATCAGAATTTTAGTTTATTGTTGCAAATAAGTATCTGAGGCATATTATCCTGAAGTGCATAAAATAAAGAAAAGAACTTTTGATGTAGTTAGCGCAGAACTCCAGGATTTTTCAAATGCGATAGAACATATCTGTATGTTGAAAACAAAGAGTCTTATATGTAACGCTATTTTACCTTTAAAGCAGAGCTGCTTGGGTCTTTTTGGTGTTTTTAAATAATATCTGTTTGTCAACAGAATATTTTCAATAACAATGTACATTTTATTCTTAGATTACTGACTTGTATCACTTTTTACTATCACTTTTGGAAATGTTGCTGAATTATTATTTAAAAATGGATTTATTGTTGTTTACCTTTAGCATGCAGTTAGTATATTTTCAATGCAGTGGAGGGTTTTAACATTCTTTCTTTTAGTGTACGCCGTCGAGTGTCCCAATCTTTAGCAGACCTCAGAGGTGTTGTTGGTGCGTCTAGGGCTGATCATCAACCGCAATCACAATCGTTAATAAATGAAAGTCATAACTGTCTAATGATTATGAAGGAAAATTCTTCAAAGCACAATTGTGGAAGGAAGCGAAAACCAACGAAAGAAATTGTCGCATGTTGATCTTGTGTTAACCAAAAGAAGACAGCTGTAGCCAAAGGATTAGCAATACGTAACCGAACGGGGAAGCACAACA
>BMAW01084791.1:0-14299 GCA_019974015.1 Nephila pilipes | reverse complement strand
GCTACGTATTACTTTTTGTTAATCACCTTTAGGGTGATACAATCGTTCCAACGCTTTTCCAAATCTTTTCCTCCCCACAATTTTTTTTTTCTTTTTTTTTTTCGCAAGAATTTTTTTTGATTGCAGAAATAAGCATGAACAGCTTGATCACTGTCGACTCTGTTGTTCTTTTGTTCCATCGAAAGCAACGCACCTCACTTGAAAAACTTTTCATTCTCCAATTTTCATGAAGGATAGTAAATATACCTCATGATATCTGTCACTCAGCAATCTCACATTCACTTTGCAGATCTTTTCATTATAATTATGTCACTTCACTCACATTTTCCGGTGTAACGGCTTCCCACTAAGGTCTACCCGATGCGTTCCATGTCATTTAGTGTCGGTACGAAACGTTTAAACTCGGAAACCAACGACAAATCGGCTTTGGATGGACAAGAGTCCGGTAACATTTTAAATCCAGTTTGCTTGCACGGTGTTTTTTACCTTATTAAAACAATGTTTATCAGAAAACGAAACTCGGTTTTTTTCCATTTTTAAACAAACTACAAAACGACTTTATCTAATACTCGATAACTCAGCTGTTTGGTCCGATCGACTTAAAATTTGACATCGCTTCATGCCAAAGGTTGTACTAGAAAGACCTGTACATTGCCGTTCTACTGAGCTATCTCAGTAGCTCTCGGGAGTTATTGATTGAGGTGTTATATATATATATATATATATATATATATATATATATATATATATATATAAATGAGATCAATTCAAAATTTTTAAAATAGTATTTCTCGTTTTCAATTTATCTTAATAGTAATCTTTTATTTTCAGCATGATATCTATTTTAAATTTCCTATACTTTAACTGCCATAGTTGGAAATTCACTTATTTTCTGATACAATTCCTGCACTTCTTGTAATTTATGTAATCATGCGCTAAAAAATCTGTGTGATTTAAAAGCTCCTTACATTTGAGCACGTAGGGATAATCACTACTGAACTTTTCGTCTCGAGATAAAATACCTAAAAATCTCTAATACTACGAGATATGAATAATTCTTGCATCTAAATTCCTAAAACATGGAAATTTTTTTCCTCTTCTTCTTTAACTACGAAGGCGAAAAGACGCATGCGGGAGTTCGCATACAAATTCCTGATGTATCCTCCCTCTCTCATTGAATGTAAAATCAATAGACTTTATATATATATATATATATATATAATTTTTAAGTTCTATTTTCTTGCGAATCGACAGAATAGTTTGAATTTTAAATTTTAAGTGAATTCTATGGCACAGGCTAAGGGAAGACATTTACCTTTCTCTTGCTTACTGTGAGTTGTTACTTCAGTAAGTAGCAAATAATAATTTAAACTAATCTGTCTAATAATTATAATAGCTAAGGTAACTTACCACAGTGTCTGAATGCACATATATAATGTTCCTTATATTTTGTAAAATTAGACGATTTGGCCACTTTGTTCAATACTTACAAAAACTGAACAAAAATGGGTCAAAGAAGAAAAAAATTTGTTAAAGAATTTTTTCGATTGTGATTTTGTGATTGTGTAAAGCAAAACTAGTATTTCCTAACATTTTTATCTTTGATCCGGTTATTCTTAAGAGTCTTTTTCTAGACCAACTAAAAATTTATTGCCTCTTTTGAGATTTATGGGTGAAATGAATTATTCTTAATTTGTCATTATAATTCTCATACACTAAGTAATTGCTTATATGTAATTATTATACGAATAGTTGTAAAAAATGAAATTTCAAATTGAGAAAATTGGTAAAATTTTGAGAAGTTTGTGAGACTGTTCCTCTCTTATTAAAAACTTCTCGTTTGAAAATAAAAGACAGTAACTTAATCCTGACATTCAGTTAGATGTTCTATGTTTCTTTTTCCAAATTCTTTAAAAAACTAGTGTTAAAAATCAAATTTCACTCTTATAAGTCATGATAAAGGGCTTCAGAAGTTATATTAATTTTTTTCTGCTAAACCTGGACATTCTTGGTGACTCAACAGTCAAAAATTCATCAGAGGCATTATTTTATACACGTCTTTAAGTGATGAATCGTACGACAATTAAATTATTAATTCAACATCTAAATCTGTTAATTCTGTTCGGATTCAACATTAAATATAAATAGATTTTTTATCCTTATTCATACATCGTCACTGATGAAATTCCCCCTTCACAGGGTAGTAAAACGAGCCGATGTGGAAGGAAAAACATCGCTCCGCTAAAGTAGTGACCCAGAATTTGAACACTAGATGGCACCCCAACTTAGAACTACTGGTTGCATGTACTCCCAACGCAAAAACTTGCCTTTTTGTATTTCACTATGAAAACTGCACATAAATTAAAACTAGTGGTGTATTGGCTAAGGCACATGCGTCAAATAGACCCTCCATTTCAATTAGAGGCAGCCGTTAGAGTCAAAATTATTCAAAGCGGAACTCAGTATAACAGAGGATGTATATCAATAGGAATAAATGGTTAATACCCCCCCCCCCTTCTCTTAAATATCGTTCAGAATGTTCATCTTCGTATCATCACTGTGACACTGAAGGGGGAGTATGAAGCGGCTCTCTTCAACAATGACGATAGAAGTTACATCGTGTTAGTAAGAACAGGAGTATGAATCCATTTTGGTTAGGTTTGTAAGATCACTGCAAAAGGAAACGGACAAGTTTTCTCCAGACCAACAGATCGAGGGTTAAAATCACCCGTCCCTCAAGGTCACTTGATGTTTAGTCCCATTGCGACGGAAAAAAACACATTGCTACCACCGAAAGGGAAAACATTCCTAAATATTAGTCACCAGGCCTAGTAAATGTTCGTCTGTGGAAGTAGAAATCTCATATGACGATTAACTCACATTATATTGATTTTACATTATTGTGATTTATGAAAACTCTTGTAACTATCAACTTCCAAACGAAGTGACCTCAAGTTGAGGTTTTCCGTAAGAGCTATAGAATTTCTTGAATTTTAAATATGACAACTCAATTGTCCTAGAATGTCAAATAGTTCACTAATAGCGACGAGGACTAATGTCAACGGATCTCGTAACTTTGAGCTTCGGTCAAGTGACGAGGACGACACTTGAGCAAGCACCCCTTTTTCTAATTTCCCCACCACGCCAACGGAAGGATTTTGAGTCTCGACAGATTAACGTGCATCAGCCCCGGCTACACGGTGGAACTTAATGGCTTGAATCCGTTGCAGCTGTGATGCACAACATTGAATTATTATAGCCGCGCAGTATGAATGTTTAGATATTAATTTTCTACAGTCCTTTAGGTGATGTCAGAATAAACTGGATAAAGCCATAGTGAGGATATCCTCTAGCATAGTAAATTCTAATTTAAGTTTCTTTCTAAAATATCGTTTGGTAAATTAAGTTTACATTTTTCATGAAACTGTAATTAATTATTTTTGTTTGAAGAAAATTGTTTACTATAACAGTGTTAGTAACTGTATTTTTAGTAAAAAAGTATGTAACTTTCAGACTAAAACAATTTGCAAACAAAGCTCCTTCCAATATCCAATAAACTATTATTTATTCCCGTCTGATGAGTGTGTTTTAGTTCTAGGGACTTTTGATGTACAAGTTCTGTCTTTGCGCAATGCTAAAGAATAGGAACCATCATATCAAAACTTTTTATGGTAAAAGAACCTTCAAGAAATAATATTACATTCTAACTTCACTATATCCTATACAGAAGAGTATATTTTACATCATTACTCATTTGTGTATGAGTCAATATCTTTTTCTGGCGTAAAATGTATTCCACATTTCGTCTCATATACTTTATTGTTAAATTAGTATTAAATTAAATATGATTGAAATGTCAAATTGAAAAATGCCTTACTTTTGAATATTCTTAAATTTTAAGAATTCTGTATAATAAATGGGTATGCGCATAACAAAGTCACAAATATTTATGAAAATTGGAACAATTCTCTACTTGAAAATGTTTCCCTCGTTTTGGGTCGAGATCTTTGAAATTAAGCGAAGACAGTTTTATCAATGACACTACAATTGGATATGTTGCCGGACCAAGGAAGGAAGGATTGCTGCATAACTAAATAATTAATAAAAGATAAACGATATATAAAAATTAATGTTTTAATATTATCAAAGAATGTAATGCATGCATTTAAAACAAAAGTTTTAATTAAATATTTCATATTTTGCTAATTAATGACGCGTGACTGGCACCACAACATACGTTCAAAACGCTACTTTGCTCAAATGAGAATGTTAGATACAACAATTAATTGAAAATTTAAACAAGTATATTTTTGAAAATCAAATACAAGTATATTTTCCCCCATGAATAAATTATAAACGAAGGGATACCGTAAAGTTTAAATTATTGCTAAGAAATAACCCAGATATCTAGATAAAATTCACCCAGAATATTAATTAAGTCTTTGGTGCATAATGTAAATTACAGCTATTAATGCACATTTGTTTGGTTTCACGAAGCCATAGATTTCAGCAACCAACAGAATGGAGAATTCGATCTGCTGAGTTCTACAACAATATCCTTCGAAAGGATAAGATACACTATGAGAAAAGTTTAACTCTGAATGGTTACTATGTACTGAATGGTAATGTCTTATATAAGAATAATAAATAAAAATTAAATTTCTTATATTATGTTTAGCTATAACTAAAACTTTTCGATGTACTCCGAGATAATGACTAAAACATTACAATATGCAGGTTTCTTCATTCTGCGACTGAACTAAACAAATCAGCATGGATAGTTGTAATTTACAACATTATACGTACAAAAATAAATTAGTATGTAGAATAAATTTTACCCAGATATTCCTCCATTTCTTAATAATAATTGAAAATTTTCGATACCTCCTCGTACACTTATATTAACAAAAATAATTTTTAATCTGTGACATTTTTAAAGAAAAGATACATACAATAATAATAAAAAAAGACATCAGAGTATTACGCTGTTCATTACCAAAATGACAATGAGCGATTGCATTCCAAAGGTTGGTGTTTCATAAACGAGCCATTAGTTCCTAAACTGATTTTGTCATGCATTCGCAAAAACTATTTGCAGTTCAAAACAGAGACAATGTGTAACATATACCAACATATATCAAAAAGCTAGGTTTGCGTCAACTCAGCGAAATCCAATGTAATTGGAATTCTTTTGTTTCAGCACTGGAACGATAAGTATAAATGTGTTGGGTTGGAAACTTAATAGAGCCGTTTATCGTGGATCGTTCTTTTGCGGTCAGCATGAACAAATATATACTTTTACTGGTGTTTTGTGTTTTTCTGCTAATATGTAAGTTTAATTATTTTATTCTTATTGCACGGAAAGCTTATTACTTATATGAATAATTCAAACAAAATTCTGTTTTTCAATGCTGAAATTTACTAAATTATTATTTTTAACGGAAAATTTATATTGCTGACATTATTCAATGCTATGCTGATTTGTTAATGGAAACCTAATTTTAAAACTAAAATGATCCCCTCTAATAGTGTGTTGTGCAAAAATTCCCTTTCAAATAAGATGAATTTCAAAAGATCTTTTCGTCCTATTTTCCCTACAAACAGCTATATAATTACCACTATTTTTTTTTATTTCAGTTACCGCTCATATGTAATTACTTATTGGAAAATGATTATCATAATCAACCATTTAAACTGGTTAATATCACAGTATTTATTTTTTAAAGAAATTCATTAATGTAAATTTACAAAATGTTCTGCATGTATTGCAGTTCATTTTTCATTATTGAAATTGGGTTTGTTTTATTTATTTTTTATATGTGTGTTGAAAGTCTTGGTACATAATCGACCCGATTAGTTAATTAAAAAATTCAATTATATATCAGGATATAAGCTCTTCAAATTCATTATAATCTTTGCTTCTGAAAAAACTATTGTAAGTGTATTTTAGTTTGGGTTAAATCAAAATATTGTCACTGATGAAAGAACCATTTTTACGAAAGGTTTTATTTGAAATGTATGACAATTACGAAATATTAATCCCATATTTGAATTCCTTGGAATTTCCATGAAATAATATACATTTGTATCTTGTCGAATAACGAGAAAAATGTATAATATTTCAGAATCAATGCCTGTATATATTTACCAGAACTTTACTCATAACCATTGTTATATATTCAAGTGGAATTATTTTCCTTGAACCAGCTAGAATTTTGTGTTTCGGGACAAGTTAAGAAGACACAGAACCCTTTAAACAGCATTTTTTAGTTGCGTGCTTATATGAAAAAAGTTTTTATTCGACCTATCTGAGCACACATGAAATTTATATGTTTTAGAAAAAAATTCATTTTCAAAGAACAATTATATAAAATTTAAATTTTTTTCAAAATATTTCAATATCTTAAAATTCCTTCTACTTCTGCAAATTCTAATACTTTTAAGCAATTTTTTCCTATAAGACACTACGAAAAAACAAGGAAAAAAACTGCTATATTTAATTTTTTTCTGATTTAAAAAAATAACTATTTTTCTAAATCCTTATCCCATGCAGAAAATTATCAAAACATTATACAAAACAACCAGAAAAAATTGCAGAGCTTTATATATTAACTACAAAAAAAAAAAAAAAAAAAAAAAATCTTTGCATTTTAAATGCATGATCGTCATGAAAAATAAAAAGAATGAGTAAAAGAAATTTATAGTTTTCAAGTTCAATGAAATGATTTGACCCACTCTTAAATGAAATATAAATAGTTAGCTAAACAATGTAACTTTTTTTCTGAAAAATTTGTACATATGTCTAAAAATGCATACAGCTAAAATAAATCAATAAAATATTTTTCAATAAATTTAGCCCTTTTTAGGGTACTGTTTCTGTTTAAGAACACTATTTTTGCATATTGTAAGAAATGTAATAATTTGTTTGAAAAAAAATCATGTCATTCATTTATAACAATTACATGCGTTTTCCTAATCATTTTTGGAGAATTGAAAATACCTTCCTACACTCTCTAAAATAAATCATGCACTTAGAGGGTAATTCGAAGTAATGATTTCATTTTGTGATGCTTAACGTATTAAATCATTTCTTTTTGAAATTTAAAATAGTTGTGGCGAAATTGCTTTAACTGAATGATTGAAGTACCAGCTAATGAGATTTTCAATTAAATTTGATAGTATTCCAGTACCTTGTTGGAAAAAAGTTAGAATTATTCCTGAGAAGACTGAAAGTTATAAGATTTAAATCTCTTTAAATTTTATTTTTATAGAACTGATACTGTAAATTAATTAAAAAAAATTTCATACATGTCAGCATTGAAATGAACACAATAGAGAATGACAATCGGACTAATTTAAATTAAACGAAAAGTTTTAATATTTTAACAATATATTGTTTGAAAAATTGAAAAAGAAAATAATAATTATCACATTTCCTTAAAACGGCTGGAAGAATGAAAAAAAAAAAATGTTTAAAATAAATTCAAAAGAGCTAATTAATTTAACCCATTAATTAATTAACAACTGAAAACCTGAAGGAAAATATGTTTCATTTGCTAAGATATCGCAATATTTTTTTGGACTCTAGTCTAGTGCGATATCCCATTAGATTAGTGGGATGCCATTAACTATGGAAGGTTTCCAAATTATAGCCTATACCTCATGATTTTAGCTAAAGACGTAGTTAATATGTAAATACTTATTTTATGAAAATTTGTGCGGTATCCATACTTTGTGTTTATAAGCATTTTTCTAGTGTCTTATGTGTTTTAAAATTATTCCCACGATTATCATGTCACATTAAGTGCAGTCGCTTATTATCTTATTAAAAACAAATATTTCAATAAATATATATTTTTTTTAAAATTGAAAATACATTTTTCATTTCACTACAGTTTTATTGCCAGTTTTTTCCTTCTTAAATCTGCTTTATTCTGGGAGTCCAGGATGAAAGAGCGCAATTTCAAAGCTGCCTGAATTCGAAACCAAGTATAAAAAAATATTACATTTTGTGGAAGACTTAAAAGAGTGGGAATAGAGATTCTACATCCACAGCAAAAAAAATGAGAAATTTGACCTCGAAGGTATTAGCCGTCGCTACACGACAGATTTATAAATATCCATGTCGACCCGATCGATTTTTGGTTTTGGAGACTTTTGAAACATCTGTCAAGTCATAAAAATCCAAGAACTTTATATAATCTTAAAGACAGCATTTTAAGACACGCTTTCAACATTTCTGTTGAAAGGTGGTAATGCAAATTCCTGTAACTCCACCTCTTAACATCAAATCTTGATGTACAGAATTAACCAAATTTTACATAATGGCAAAATAAAAAGGAAATTTATTTGAAGTTGAAGTGAATGTGATTATGAGGAGAAGATAAGGAAATGAATGTAAGTTGTTAAAAGGAGATCTTATGGTCTCGATATTGTTTACTTCTTTAGTAGTTATGCTTTATTTGAAAAAAATTATTTATTTAGATAAAAGGAAATGATGGCAATATAAAATGATATTACCATCATTTCTTTTAATTTCTAAGAACACACTTAGATCGACCGTGGAACATGCTATCTTGCGATTTTATAAGAATACTGAAAATGATGGCAATTATGTGGAAATTGTTTTGTTGTAATAAATATTGTAAAATTGCTTACAAAATAATTTAAGCCTATCGTAAAAGCGGCTAAATGTGTAATTTGTTGATGCAACTTTAACTGATGTGACGATAATAGTGGCTAATTTTTTTTTTTTGCTGAAAAAATTCTTACCTTTTTCTTAAATCTTTCACCAAAGTTCACAATTTTCTAATGACTGGTTTCATCTGTAGACGAAATTAAATAACTTTATTTCAAAGCAGTTTGTAGGTATCTTTAGAGTTGCTTAATTCTGGACACCCTATTTACCTGAATCGCTATATATATTCTGAGCAGCATCAAAAGAGGAATTCATACATGAGAACGTTTACAACTTCGTGTTTCTAGCTACATATGCATTTAATTCAGGAAAGCGCTTTCCCTCTATTGTCATGAAAATCCCATTCTTATCCCTGAGATGCATTTTTGAATTTATTACTGACAATTTTTTTGAAATTTGAACAAATTCGTAGGGTACTTCTTTTAAGTAGGATACCTTTCCGTTCGTCTCATATTCAGAAAATAACACGACTTTTGTTTGCTTCTAGCTTTGGAATTGTCCAGAGGTGAAAACTGTTGCGTCAACGAACATTTTGTAGATTGTGTTAACCCTTGCAACACATGTGCTCACAAAGATGTTGTTTGTGTCACTATTTGCCAACCAGGATGTGACTGTCTACCAGGACACCTGAGGAATGAATTTGGAATATGCATACCAAAACAATTCTGTGAAGCTCAAAAAAGTTAGTAATTAGGCTATAATTTTTAATTTACTTTTTCTTATACTCTAGTTTTTATATTTTATTTCCTCTTTAATTTTCTCCATTTCTCTCTCACCATGCCAAATATGATGTCATATATTTATCCAAAGTACGAATTCGATATATATAAGCCAAAAGTTTATATTATGTATGAAGGAGACATAAATTCTAATTTTGGGAAAAATTGATTGATTGATCGGTTTTCTTAACATCGCACTAGATTTTCTTAACATCGCACTAGGGCTATTGGCGTAATTTTGAGCCTCAGTCTAGCGACGAGGACGACACCTGAGCTGGCTTCTCTCTATCCTAACTTCCTTACTACGACAACGGGAAGACTTTGAGCCTCGATAGATTTAACGTGAATCAGCACCGACTAGACAGTGGATCTTTAGTGGCATAAAGACTCGAACCTACGTCTCAACGAAAACCGAGTGTTCGTGACCATAACCACTAGATTACCGAGGTCACACGGAAAGTATGGAAAGTAATGGTGATATACATCCAGATATTCCAACGAGTGAAAGGGAATTTGACTAATGATTCGGATCACTCCCATTCTGACAAAGACTCAAAAGTATTCATATAATTTTTGTCTTTCCGTGCAAAGGTTGCATTCAAAACACCCAAAATGTGAGAAGATTAAACCAATATTCCCGTTACATTATTACTTTTATGTGAACACTATCTACTATATATACCAGGAGTGGTCAGATGCCCTGAAATATGGCTTTGGAAGAAATTTTTCAGAAAAAAATATTTGAAAGAGTCTTTAATTCAATGTTTCCAGATGGAAATGTTAAAATTTCTCTAGATTACACCTTATTTAGACTCAAAATTACACTATTTTGTTAATTCTTCCCCAATCTATTTTTCCCGAGCGAAAACGGTGTTTCAGCTATTGAGTTTTGGAAACAAATTATATAGAACAAAAATATCCTTGAATCAAAGAGTGCGTGCTGATGCTAATCTCAGTTTGTATATTTTGCATTATCACTGATGTTGTGTTTAACTTCATCAAAAATAAGCACCAAACTATTTTAACTGATCTGCATTTAACTGAACTTGTACGAACTGCCCTTACAAGTAATCAACCAATGTTTCGACAGCTAACTGCTCAGACGGAAACATTCGAAAAGCATCCTCAAGCACATCTAACTTGCAAAGAGCTTTTTACAAAACTGTTTGATAGAATCAGTGCAATATTTTTTGCTTTTGAATAACATTTTTAAGTTTATTAGATGACAAGAAATGAAATAAAACAATAACTTTTTACCCATTGAGCAGATCAAGCTTATTTTATGAGACATTTATTTTTCAGTACGATTTCAGTTTATAAAATATTTTGCTTCTCGTTACTTAAAGGTAGTTTAATTTTTTTCAAGCTACCTATGAAGATTTTTCATAGTAATACAGGAATAATTATATTGTTCAATATTAGCATTATTCTAATGAGAGGTATTGTCATTGTTAGTCGCCTGTAACACTGTATTATTATTGACTTATATCTCTGAAAAATTAAATTATTACAGAATAAAAGTAATTTAATTATTCAATATGTATTGATTGAATTAATTTGATCTGTTAGAAAGATTAATTGTAGAGTGGAGAGAAATTTGGGTCCATGAGGCTAAAAATGAAGAAAGTTGAAAATTATACCCCCATATATATATATATGATTTTCTAGCTAATTATCAAAGTATTAACTGTATTTTCAAATTTTCTGAAAACCAGACCTCAGTTACTCGATAGATGGCACCACGAATTAGCGTCAAGTGATAGCTCACGCAGCGCCCCCTATTACTGAACAAAACTGGGAAGTTTTCAGTTCTCACTCTCCTCTTCTCTTCTCCGCCTTCTCTGCTCACCCGATGTAGCTGAACTCCGAACGCCAGCGCGCGTTCCAACGCCCTTTGCCGATATGTGATAAAACTGGGCTGCCGAAAGCAACACCGAAGCAACAAGAGGTGTCTTGTTCAGATGGATACCTCCTACTAAATGTATGGGTGTTCGACCCGGGATACTTATAAAATTAATGGGAAATTCCTCGACATGATTACAAGAAAAAAAGAAAATTAGACGCTCACCCAGATATCAAGAAAATTTCGCAGATGCTAATGTGAACATATGCCTCTACAGCAAGAATAGCCAGTTTCCAGCGACGACAGACCCACGAGAAATATGATGGCCTCGATCCGGTTGAACATCCCACTGCAGATAAAATGTGTGCTTCATCCACACACACACACACACACACACACACACACACACACACACACACAATAACACAATAATAATAATACTGGTGATTAAAATTATCAGAATTTTTTTTCACATCAATATTTTTGGTGTTCTCACCTCTTTTTAATAACATATTTTGCTAATGGGGATAGCCTATAGCCTATTATTCTGAAATAACTCAGCTTAACTTTCAAAAGCCTGCTGCAGTACTAAATATATTATTTTTCATTCTCGTATTTCCAAACAGTTTTAAATTTTGTTACAATTTTAGTATGTTGTATTGGTACACCATTTTAATTGGGCCATTCCTAGAATCTAGTGTCTGGGAAACATTGCACCTATTCTTTAGAGTTTAGTGTTTGCATTTCGACCACGCTTAATAGTGTTTCTTTACGGGAGAAGATGGTTGGTATTCAGCTATGTAGTAGAGTTTTGTCTCATTTTTAAAGATTTTTTCAAGTATTTTTGTGACTTGAAATAAATCATTAATAAGTATTTAAAGCAAGTAAATATCTTTTTTAAATTTAATATGTTTGTAAATTTGTTTGCATTTCTTAATATTACTGTATGTAATATTAATACACGTGGAGTGTTTTACTTGTAAAATTTTGATTTTTCTCTTAAGTTTGTGATTTTCTCTCTCTCGGTTTTCGAAGAGATTTTCAATTCTTATGTGTTTTTCTTTTTATTTATTTTGGGTTGAAATTTTCAAATTTTTTCCTATGTGCACTTTTGTTGGTATAACTACACTGCTGGCCACACAAAATGCAACACCCTGAAGGAAGCATGCAAACCATGTGAAATTTACATCATGCGTTTGTGACGATAAGCTATGCAAATCATTTGCATTGCAACGCAGACGCACATCACGGGCGACCGTAGCGCCACTCGCAAGCGCTATATAAGGGGAGAACAGATTGACGATTGACGAAGTACGGCAATTGTTTTTTCGTGCGTTTTTTTTTTGTTTGTTTTTTTGCGTAAGCTGTTTACCTATGCCTCGTGGAAGAAATCGAGCGTCGTTTGACCAAGTTTCTGAATTCGACCGAGGAAGAATAGTAGCCTACAGGTATTGCGGATTATCCTTCAGAGAAATCGGTCAACGTGTTGGACGAAACCAAGCATCTGTGATCGCTGGATGCTGGAGGGAACGACGGACCGACAGGGCCGATCACACTACCTCGTTGCACCACTGCCCGTGATGGCAGGCAGATTGTGTGAATGGCACTAATGGATCGCGCAGCCACATCGCGAACCATAGCATAACAGATTCAGTCTGCTTCGCATCATTCGGTGTCTGCTCTACAGCAAGAATTCGACACCGTTTGCAGCAGAATGGAATGTCTTCAACGCGTCCGTTGCTTTGTTTACCCTTCACTCGAAACCACAGGCATTTGCACCGTCAATGGTGCGATGAATTGTGGATATGGACAATGGAATGGAACGACATTGTGTTTACTGACGAATCCCACTTCTGCCTGCAACATCACGATGGTCGGATTCGAGTTTGGAGACACTGTGGTGAGAGGCTGCAGAACTGTTGCGTTATGTATCGCCACACTGGTCCTACACCCGGTATCATGGTTTGGGGTGGTATTGGATCTCACTCCCGCACCTCTCTAGTACGCATTACCGGTACACTGAACAGCCAGCGCTACATCTCTGAGGTGTTGGAGCCCGTGGCCCTCTCATACCTTCAAAGCTTGCCATCAGCCATATTCCAATAGGATAATTTGCAAACACACGTGACACTCAATGTTCAAGAGTTCTTCTTTACCCATCAAATTGAATTGCTTCCTTGGCCTGCTTGTTCTCTCGATCTATCGCCAAACGAAAACGTGTGGTCCAGGCTTTCACAACGACTGGCCCGGAATACACCACCCACTGCTACACCAGATCAACTTTGGTAATATGTGGAAGCCGCATGGACTGCTGTCCCTCAAGGACACATCCAAAGCCTCTTTGATTCTATACCGAGGCGTGTGGCAGCGGTTATACCCAACAATGGCCGCTACATTAACTACTGATTTTATCATCATCCACACTTCACAAGAGGCTAAATTTTAATCGTTTGATCTTTGTACAGCATGTTATCTGCCAAATAAATTCGCTGTGATATCTCTGGTCCTTCTGGGTGTTGCATTTTGTGTGGCCAGTAGTGTATTTATTAATGTAACGTAAAGTGTGAAATTCGAAAGTAATCCCATGTTCTAAAAACTCGTTTTTTACCGGTGTTATTAAGATGGGGAAAAAAAAGGTTCAGAATTCTGTCATAAAAGGGTGAAAACATTCAAAATCTAATGGCTGGGCCTTTTGTGATGAATCTGTTTTTTCAATCGTTAATTGAGTAGCAGTTTCACACACAATCGTTAATTGAGTAGCAGTTTCACACACACACACACACACACACACACACACGCACCTGCACGCAACACACGCGTGTTATAGGTGGTATTGTGAATTTTATGTTGCTATGGTCAGTGAGTTACTGGTTAAGTTGTATCGTTCGTATTTTTAATGTATTCTGCTTACGATGATTCGAGATATCAGCAATATATACATATACGGTTGGGATATTTTCACTTTGTTATTCACACATTCTGAGCTCTTGGTTTTCTGTATTATTTTCAGTTCAGGACATGGTTTTTAATCGTTTTCAG
>BMAW01084789.1:0-15520 GCA_019974015.1 Nephila pilipes | reverse complement strand
AGAAAATGTGGGTGATGTCAGATAAAGTAAGACACACTTGGAATGATAAACAAAGGCAGAGTTTCGCTTCCTCGTTTAGTTTCGGTTGTTTTTCAGTGAGTTTTTTTTGCAAATAATTTTTTTTTTTTTTGCAATGTCCGATTCAGACACAGATGTGGAGTACAGTTTAGGTATTTTTAATTAATTAGTATTAATTTTAATAAATTAATTAATTTTAATAAATTAATTAATTTTTAATTAATGGGTATATTTAAAATTTTAATTTTGTAATAAAAAACCATTTTCTAACTTTTATATGTTTTATATTTTTTTACATAAAGAACAAAATATAGTCAAAAAAAATTTCCATTTTTGGTCCATTTTTCTGAAATATATGTCACAGTTAAGGGGTTAAATCTCATGAACACCCAATGGCGGTTGGTACCGACCCCATTGAATACTACTACATTACGCCATCTGATTACATTATACGACATTTTTTTTTTCAGCTTTTATTATACCATGTTGGTAAAATTGTATTCAAAGAGGCGATTGTGTTCCTACGAATTTGATTTGGCGAACTTCCACAAGGATGTATATATTTTTATAGGAAACTTTGTTCCCAAAGCTTAGAATTTCGGAAACATTAGTACTCGTTGATTATGATCTGAATTTAAATTATTTTTATAATTTGAATGTTGAGTTGTTGTTTCTATTTAATAGTATAAAAAAAAGCTAAAAAAAAGTCATCGGCATATAGCTCCAATTCAAAATTTGTCTAAATTTTTCAAAAATTAATGTTGTCGAGAAATGTCAGCACATTTTGACGGAAAATTTGCGTCAAAATGAAAGCGTCCATATTTCTTTATCTAACGGTGCAAGGATAGCTAATGAAGATGTCGTTATAAGGTATCTGTTGTTCGAACTTTTACTTTAATTTTGAAATTTTCTTTTTATTTTGTATTGCTGAGAATTTTCAAGGTACATTGATTGAAAAAAGAATTCCGCATATAAGTATTTTTAGGGGCAAAACCTTTTTTAATAAGAAAAATTCGATATAAAAACCAACGTTTTTAAAACCAACGTTTTTATATGGTGGCAAAGTTTATTAAAGAAAATTATTGAAATATTAGTTAAAACTGTTAGTTATTTTTAACTTTAAAATTCACTTAAAAAGAGACATTTGTGAGAGTATTAAAAAATTCATAATACTCATAAAATCAAAACATGCATTTGAAAGTTTGTAAGTCATTCTATTAAAAAAAGAATGGGAACCAGAATTCAGAAAAAATTATTGTGATAAGACATGACGCCAAATATTGGAAACTTTCTTTCTTGCGAATGATTACTGACTAAAAGTCAGCAACCCTTACTATCTCGGAGATAGTAAAGGGGAGATAGTAAAGGGGAGATAGTATCTCCCCTTTGTGAGTACAAAAGGTTTACGATGCCGCATGCTGCGTGGGGAGTGCCCGGTGCTCCCAGAGGGGGAAAGAAATTTTTTCCTCAATCCTAAAAGCGCCGAGATGAAAGAATATTTTGACTTATTAAAATTATTGAAATATTAGTTAAAACTTGTCGCAAACGTCTAAATATTGCATTGTTAGGCCAGTACGAACGATTCCCAAAATTTCAAAGCTCTAGCTTGATGGGAAGTTGGTTAAATTAACGATCGAAAATTTGATGACACACACACACACACCAAGTGAAATTCAGAAAAACGTTGTAAAAAGGGATTCCTCTCATGAATATTTTCGTTTGTATAATCATGTTTAAATATGTTTCACTAAATTTGTGGTAATAGTTACGGTATAAAGTGAAAGGAAATGAAAGTTTCAACGAAATTTCACCCAAATATACTACATTAATTGATTTGCTACATTATAGAGGTGTTTTAAATCCGGCACGTGCCGGATTAGCAATTTCCCCTGACCATCGAGGTTCGATACAGTTTTAACGACAATAACAAAGACAAATAACTCTAGATAAAATTGAAGTGATTAAAACACGTAATTACTATTTTTACGCATATTCTGAGGTCGTGTAGGCGTTACAAATACCAGACAAAATATGTCGTCATTTTTGCAACTGCGAAAATAAATTGAAAAATTGAATCTGAATTTAATTGAATATTCTTATATGGATAAAAACATAGTACAAAAAGAAAACACAAAGTAAAATGATAATTGAAACAATGTGTGATAAACTGCTCTGTGGCAAGAAAATACAAGTGAGTGTTACTGTTTATAAAAGTATCTGATATCAAGTTGATTCCGTGACTCGGATATCTTCAAGAAATCGTTACAAATTATTCACAAATATATGAGTTCTGGAGAGTTGCGGTTTTTTTTTTTTTTTGGTAATTTTTATGAATATATTCAATGTGTCGGAAGCGTGTTCAAAGGAGATTTCAGCTTCTTTCATGGCTCTTTTTTTTATTATTAATGGGTTTTCTGCTACTCTCATTGTATGTCTGATCAAAATTTTAAAAGCTTTTTTCTCGCATTTTAAAGCACTCAATTGAGCTGAAATTTTCTATTGGATGACAATACAAGAATTAATTTTTACGCCATGTTTCTCACCAAATCACCAAATGGTAGCCTAACCGTCGCCAATGTGAAAGGTTCATTGCTTTAACTCTCTTTTGTTAATTATTATTTTGTTAAAAATTAATGAAAAATAAACTTTTCGAATAAATTCAATTTGACTCAACGTTCCTTTTTGCTCTTAAAATTTAAGTTATAAAAAATTATGCTCAAAGTGCGAAGTTTGAAAGAAAACACATGTTCAAAAAACTCGTTTTTACCGATTTTATTCTTCACCCGATTCTACCTTCTAGATCTTGGTCTCTTGTAGGCTCAAAGACTTAAGTAATCTATTCTACATTCAATATTAATCGACCACTGGAACATTTATGTCAATTGCATTGGTGTAATTTCCCACCGGAAATATCCGTGAAAGAGTTCTCTGGCGTTATTTTGTACCAAATTGAGTACTTCAGTTTCTATACAGTACAATTGTACAGGAAAATCACCCAAAAGGCCCAATGTAGCTGCAGTCAATTCCATTGTTTTTTGGTTTTGGTGTTACTTTCCAATGAATACATTTCCCATTAGTACAATATTTCAAATTTCACGTAATAGGATAAGTAATAGTAATAGCCACGTAATAAGATATCAACAGTAATAGTCACGTAATAGGATAAGTAATTGTAGGAGCCAATGATATCAGTAATTTATGCTGTGTAAAACCTTATTAATTTTGCTATTTTTTTTATAACATTTTTCTCAGAATTTTATGATGTAATTTGAATGATATAATGGAACATAGTCCAGTACCAATGAATTATTAGAATATAAATCAAAAGTGATTTAGTAAAATATAACTCAAATATAATATGATATCAAAAAGTAATAGGAAATATGAACACATGTTCTGTAAGCAATAGAATACAGAAGCATATTTTCTAAAAGTAATAAGATTTTGAAACAAATAATCTTAAAGTAACTGAATATTGATACCTGTTACAAATAGACAAGAACTAAAACGCTGGAGCATATTACTTAAAAGTAATAGTTTATCATACCCTTACTATGGACATTCACCTTCCTTATGGATGTCAGCAACGGGAATACACAGTCCGAGACCCCGACGGTTGAATTGTGATAACTACTTAGAATATACGAATGCTCGTGTAGTCTTCAATTTTAAAATGGTTTTCATTTGCAAATGTACACTGCTTCACAGGCAGTAATTACATACGCTGAAAAACAGCTTCTGTCAACAATTTGAAATTTATATATAGTTTTAGATTTCATCTTACAGTGGTATTACAAATTATTTTAGTTTCAGTTTTCTCCTTCCTGAGATTTCATTATCCGCGTGATAAAAACATGGGATTCGTGGAGTCATATTGAAAAGTGTATGGCATAGACTCATCTGAATTTTAAGAGTATTGCCGTCATAAACGGATTTGCATATTACAACGTCATATACTTTCATAAAAATTGGAACTATAACATATAAATCCCACGTTGAGTGCCATTTTTAGCTCGCTGTGATGAATTCGAAATCATTGAATAGGCAGAAATAATCCATCTTTGGACTAATACGATTTACTTCCTTTGCATAGGAAGTCTTCTAGTAACTAAAACTATTTACAGATTCATATGTACTAGTATATATATGACAAAAAACAACATTGGGATTGGTTCCCGAGCGATGGTAAACATTCAGATCTCCAGCAGCCGAATCTCGCCACTCCATCATTAGAAGAAGCCGTACAAGTACTGTCTTGTGACGCCACCTAACATTTGTTACATTACTAAATAATAAATACAGCCTCTGGTTACAGAACCTTTTTCTGTTTGGATATAAAATTTCAATCGTGTTCCTTGCTTTTATCTTGTCATTTTATCGTTGCTCTGAATTGCATCTGTCCTTCAAGTGAGTGAATGATAGTGAGGTTTCATGGCGCAAGATCCATATGTGGTCAAGCTGCGTCAAACAAGTTACATCTGTGAATGAAACCTTTAAAAAAGGAAAAATATAAAAAGTTGACAAGAGGGAGGTTCACAACTAGAAATAGAAAAGGATCGCTATGGTATCGCGGGAGGACATCACCCGAGCGTACCAAAGACAGTAAACCCCTTGGGATAGAAAAAGATCACTAGGGTGCCTCGGGGTCATGATGATCATACCTATCTAAAAGAAGGCAAGCTCCTGGGATCCCCTGATATAATCCCCAGGAGCAAGGTACCCGGCTACACACCCAGACACTGGATTCCCATTTTGGTCTTCTCTTACTACATGCATGAGATACTGTGAGATTACTCTTTCACACCCGGTCACCACACGGGTATCTGTTCTTCAAAGTCCTCTGGCAACTCTAGACAATAAATCAAAAAATGTTTACAATAAATCAAAGATTCGTAATTGTTTTGCTTTGTGCTAACGTTACTTCAGATCATAATATCCTTAGGTTGTTAAACGACTGCAAATTTCTTATTGTCTTATAATCAAGTCCTAAATGCTTAAAAAACAAACGGTTTTTATAAAAAAGTATTTCTTACTACCCACAGTCCCTCCCCAATTATATCATCCATATATCTAGATTTTAGTAATCTTTGGAGGAGTTTTGAATATGAAGTATTAATAACTTTTTTTTTTTTTTTTTTTTTTTTTGTGAAATCATCCTTTAAGTATAAGACCTTATTAAATTTGAAACAACATTCAAAGGCTGTAGGCTTTTTGGATAGGCAAAAAATTTGTAATTTCTATATGCATAATTCATTGAATATGAAACACATAAATTTACTTATTTGAAACAAGTATAAATTTTTAATTAAAATTTACTACAAGCGTTTCTCTATTTCTTATTTTTTTTAATTAAAATATTTCTCTTAAACTAATTATTGCAGAATTTTATTATTAAAAAAATACAGAATGTAGTTTTGTCATGCAAGTTATTTTGATTAAAATGTAGCTTCCAACTCTTTAAACCAGGGATCTCCAAACTTTTCAATCCGAGGGCCACATTAACTTTCAAACAGCAGATACTCCAGATCTAAATAAAAAGGAATCAAAACATAGATGTTGCTTTTAATTATTTATTTAAAATTATTTATTCAATTATTATTTAATAACACATCTATACTCCACACATGAACATCTGTATTAGTGGGAATGGTGAAATCGTTTCCTGGATGGTGAAATAGCAGATATTTCTGGCTTTAGATTTGTGTCCCTAACATCAATAGTTACCTGAGATTATCATCAGACAAGTTTGTTCTCAAATTATTCTTCACTTATTTCATTCTTGAAAATATTTGAATGCATGTTATTTCAAAGATTGAACGGTTCATTGATGCAAAAGTTTTGACATTAGGAAAGTCTTCTTTGTACAAAAACTGGTAAAAACTCCAACAGCTCTTCTTTGAACTTGTCCCTAAGGTCATTTGCTTGCAACTCAATGACTTCCAGCAGCAGTTCGTTTGGGCAACTTGCCACATCTGCTTCAAATGGATTTTGAAACACTCGAACTTTTTCTGTCTACGAATCCAAATAAGAAAACTGCTGTTGAAACTGAAACTAGAGGTCTTTAAGGATCTCCCTCTCGCATGTAAAGGGCCGCGGTAGTCTAGTGGTCAAGGTTGTGGACTAGCGGCCGGCGGTTTTCGTTCAGTCGCGGGTTCGATCCTTGGCCGCCAAAGACCCGCCGTGTAGCCGGGGCTGATGTACGTTAAATCTGTTCGGGGTCCAAAGTCCTCCCGTCGGCGTGGTGTGGATGTTAGGAGAGGGGGTGCCAGCTCAGGTGTCGTCCTTGTCACTTGACCGTGGTTCAAAGTTACGAGGTCCGTCGCCAATAGCCCTCGTGTTGCTTCTAATGCGACGTTAATAAAAAACTAAACTAAACTCTCTCGCATATAAACGACATGAGGAACTCATCTATTGCTTCAGCCATGAAGGCTTTGCACTGCTAAAAGTACATCAAATTGTTGGCCTGTACTTGTTCCAAAAACAAGACAAGTTTAGATCTGATGTATTTTAAGTGTGTGTATAGATCAGAAACTAGATATTTCTCTCCTTGTAGTTTTAGATTCAGAAAATTAAACGACTAGTTATGCCTGCATCAAAGGCCAATTTTCGTACCCAATCTTTATCAGACAGTAATGTGATTGTAGCTTGTCTTTACTTAGCAGAAAGTCACCTATTTCCTTTCTCAATGCATAATTTTCTCACAACTTAATCATCTTACCGCTATGTAATATGACAAATCTTACGATTTTGTGTCCTTCAACATGTCTCTGAAATGTCTATGTCACCTTATTAAATTCACCATATTTGCCGCAGGATTTAGTACATTGCTAATGTATACTTATTTTGTACACATAGCTTTCTGGTGAATAATACAGTGCAGGAATATTGGTTGTGGAACGTTTTTCGCATTACACATTTGCTTCACTTGTCCAACCAAGTTCTTTTTATGCAACTTACGTTCTTTCCTCCATCAACAGCCAGGTAACTCAGGTTAGTCCATTCCAAGTTATAATCAGGAAATGTTTTTTTTTCTTCTCATTTCATTGAATATATCCTCTCCAGTAACAGTGTCCTACCCTGCTGTGTAGGGAAGCCAGCTCTTGTGTTATGTTCATGTCTTCATTCACACCTCTGATGAACACAAGCAGTCGAGAGGTGGATCAGGTGTCCAACGATTCATCCATTGCAATTGAAAAATGTCGAAACTTGCTTGCATTTTTCGCTTTTTGAGTCACGATGTTTTCAGCCATATCTGCAAACACGGCGGGTAATGGTATTTGTACCCAAAGCTACATTTCAAAATTGTTTCGACATTTATAGACAAAATTCCCTAGCTACGTCCAACAAATACTCCTTCACTATCTATAAACGGTTTGCCACTTTATCCTAGATGTAGGAAAATTTATAATTGGCCTCAGTTAAGGATTCATTTTCATTTCAGGAATTTACTGAACAATGTCCTTTGAGATATGAGTTGATTTTGTAATTTAGAAACTTTTTTGGCACGGACTTTATCCTCCACTTGTGCATGTTTCTCCTGATATTTGTTTCAATAATGATGGAGCAGATTGTATTCTTTCATCAGCCACGGTTTCGTTGCATTCAAACATAATGCTTTCTCACCGGTTTTGATGAAGAAGTATATCAAATTCTGTTGTTCATGAAATTGCAGACACTCGTCGTCTATTTTTTCTTTTCTTCTTCTTAGCCGTCCTTGAGCACTCAAACAAAATGACTGCCACATGAAATAATTTCGAACCTGAAAGTATCTTGCACACAATATCTCTCAAAACACCTGATTATGCGAACAAACTTCGTCGCAATTATACCTGCGAATGACTTTAAGCAATTGTTAAAGATTCTAATGATTTCTTAAGTTAATTTTACCTGAATATAGTCCGTAAATATATCTATATGGTTGACAGGTTGTTGTTTTTAATGTTTCATCTTCAGAGTATTTGGAAAATTCTGGTTAAACTAATAACACTCCCAATACCTTATATAAACTGGTAAATAATTACGCGCAGGTAATTATCACCAAGTAAAATAGAGGGCAACATGTTTCGCAAATTGACGCTAACTGACACCAACACCTTCTCGTCTCAGCAGTCAACCGCAACTGGCAAACTGGGATCAAAATAATCAAGTCTTGAACATGCAGCGAACCATTTAAAAACTCTGCCTCTAAATGAGGTTATAATATCTCATTGGCTGTGAACAGAAGCAGAAAAAGCATACGGCGAATATATATGTACTGTAAAACCAGTTCCTCAGAAACTCGATAGATGGCACCACCAATAAGCGTCATGTGATAGCTCATGCAGCGCCACCTATTCCAGAACAAAACTAAGCGACCTTTCGTTCTCTCTCTCTCTTTCCTCCACTTTCCGCTTCTCTTCTCCTTCACATTACCCGCGTCGGAAGTAAACTCCGAACGTCAGAGAAACTCAGAACGTTCCAGCGCCCTTCGCCAATATGGGTTAAATGAGGCAGCCATCTATTTTGCTCCGATGAACTGGTCAATTCGTCATCATCTATTGTAAATACTTTTCACTCTTCATCATCTCTTCTAATAAACGAAGTAAAATAAGACGAGCTTCATCATTGAATTCCTACGATATCACCATGGAATTACCCCCTTAGACAACCAGCCCTTTGCGTAAGAGCAAACTATCGTAGATTAGGGATGTACAATCTCATCACCCCATCGTCTATATATATATATATATATATATATATATATAAGGTTTTGCAATGTAGTAATTGGTTGGAAAACATGGTGCCTCTATTTTCATTCGGTAAAAACGTAATGTCCACGTAAGCGGCGGCTGATTTTGGAAGGTTACACGTGGTTTTCGTCGAGTCATGGGCTCGAGTCTTGATGCCATTAAAGACCCGCTATGCAGCCGGGGCTGATGCACATTAAATCCATCAAGGCTGAAAGTTCGCCCGTTGGTAGGGTGTGGAAGTTTGGAGATGTAGGTCTAACTCAGATGTCATCCTCGTCATTTGACCGAAGTTCAAAATTACGTCGCCAGCAGCCCTTGTGTTGCTTCTAGTGCGACGTTAATAAAACTATCCAGTCAATTTAAATGATATGCGTTAATAAATCGTTAATTCCTTAGAGGCCACGGCTGATAATTTCAACCTTCTGAAATAGTCATCATAGCACAACACCATATTGGTGACTTGTCCATGTATATAGTTCCCATAAAACAATCTTTGTACGAATCCGGATTTCAGCCTTCAACCTTAATTCCTAGTTCTTTATTGGTTATATTGATTAATTCTGCAAAACCAAAACCAAAGCGTAATGAAATAACATGCATTTTCAAACTTGCATAAACATTTGCCAGATGATAAATATCTAACAAAAGAAGCTTTTTCAAGCAAATATTTTAAGTTTTAAAGCAAATATTTTTTTATATTACATTATTAGATTAGTTTTTGTTGTATGAAGACTATATCTTATACATATATCTTAATACATACAATTAAAAACAATTTTCTTTGCTTATGCTTTCACGGAGAACTCGGAATACCTTCTTTCTTCTGTCACACCAATCAGCAAACATCAACACACTATTTTTACGTCAATTAAAATTTTAAGTTAATATAAAATAAAAAGTATAAGTACATGAATTTCTTCTCCACGTCGATCAAGTCAATAAAGTTTCATTTTATTAACTAATTAACTAAGCAAACGATATGTCGGGTTTTTCTAAGTTTCATTCCTAAAATAATTTTTTCAAATAATCCTCTTCTTTTCCCTTCAAAAGTCGAATAAAGTCATTAATTTTCTTCAGAAATTGAAAAGTTTGTACTAAATTTATGTTTAAAACAAAATGACCATTATGGCTTAATTTACTAAATTATGCTACGAAATTTCTATATCTGGGTATGTGCATTTGGATAGATAACACTGCGCTTTTCTATGTGTCTTTCCCGAAGTAGATTAATTCGAACTGTATGTCTCTCATTTTCTTTTAATTTAAAATCAAATAACGTCACTAATCTATTTCCTAGAAATAATTCCTGAAATCCTTGTACTAAATTTATTTACAAAATTGAATGATCATCCGGGTACTTAACTCAATAAAACATGTAACAAAATTTCTACATCTGTCGCATCTAAAACTGTGCTGATAATAATACAATTCGATTATTTAATTTCTTCAAAAATATAATTTTGATTCCTTATCTGAAAAATAATGTTAAAAATAATTTGTGCCATTTTTAATATTTTAAATGAGTTCCAATATTGCTCTGATATATAATTAAAAATATTTAAATGCTGTATAATTTGGGGGGGGAAATTAAAACGTCAATCTTTGTGCGCAAGATTAGTATCTGACTATATTTTTGACCAAAGATATTTTTTACCTTAAAAGAGATTAATTGTAATTTTCTTAAAAAGCAATTATAAGATTTAAGACGTAAAACGTAATTGTTTTGTTTTTCACATTGTATATGTGTTTACAAACGAGTATTTTTAGCAAATTCCAAGAAAGATTTCATTGGCTTACGAAAAATAAATAAATAAAGTAAATATGCAAAGAAACTTTTTAAAGAATTATACATCTTTTATAATCTCTATTAAAATGTGGTTTCATGTATAAATTGTTTCCAGGTACAATTCAATCGTCAATTTTGATGATCTATTTGATAATGGAATGAATCGATTATAAATATTTTTTTTTAAACACAAACTAACAGATTTTCATGATTTTAAATATTTAGAAAAAATATATAAACTACTTGGGGAATGATTTTTACAACTTAACATTACTAATTCCCTTAATCACTAATAACCATTATTGTTAACTATGTGTTTATTCACTATTACCTGTAATTCCTAGTACTTTAGGTAAAAGGAGATATGTTATTCGTTAAAAAATACAGGGGTCTGTTACTTTTTTCTACTTAAAAACAAGACAAAAAACATCCAATTTAACAAACCATGTTCCTACCTCGTTCACAAAACCTCCCATTCCTCATTCGATTTGATTACTTCGAATTTTTCCAAGAGAGAAGGTATTATCATCTGCTATACACACACATACACAAAAAAGAAAAGGGAAAAAAACCTAACGATAATGTATTCCAAACGATTCCACCCCTATTCCAAAGACCCTCATCAGACGATAATCAAAAAGCGCGTCTTGTGACTGACATCCATCCACGGATTGAGGGTTGGGAAATTGATTCCGTTCCATCTTTGTTCTCTTGATTAGCGTCCACCCCTCCACGTCGGAAGTCATCGAATGCACCACCCCTCTTAGATCCCCCCTTTTCGCCCATGGGTGGCATCCCGCAAGTATGATGGATGGGATGAGCTATTTAACGCGCAGAATGTGTTTTCGGGGGTGCATCATCTGGAACCAAATTGGCCTTGTTTGTTTGTAATTCAAAAACATCACCTGTCCAAAAAATGCCAGGCTTCAGTCAACGAAAAGCTGGGGGTGTTTGTTTTTAGGGGGAGTGTTTCCTCTTGTTAAGGGTTTTGATACCGGAAAAATCATGTGTTGGGATGTGAAAAATCAGGTTCTACTTATATATTACAGAATTGTTTTTTTCATTTCATGTTTACTAGCCCCGAATTATATATATATATTTTTTTTATCATGTTATTATTTTTAAAGAAACGAGGAAACGGATGATAATTTGATAATTTCAAATACAGTTTTCAGAAGTTATTCTCTATTAAGAGAATAATAAAAATATATAAATCACAAAAAAAAAGTCATATACATATTCATATGATCCTTCTAAGATGCAGTTCACCTTGACAATATAAACAGTGTGGTGATCCTATGTAAAGAAGCCCAGCTTTACTCCTGCATATCGGTATGAGGTGTGATTAAGAAATAGTACCCAGTGTCTGGTGGCACCTGTCTTGGGGGTTATATCAGGGGACTGGTCCTCAGGTTGGAGGACTTCTGGAACTTGCCTTCTTTTGTTAAGGTAAGGTATCAAGATCTGGGGTACCCTGGTGATATTTTTCTCGATTTACTGTCTTTAGTAAGCATGAAGACGCACTTCTGTGATCCCTAAGTGATCCTTTTCTATTTTCAACCCTCCTTCTTGTCAATCATTTTTTATCTTTCAATTTTTCCCATGTCTAGATCAGCTTTACACTCCTCATTTACTTTGTTTGGCGCAGCATGGCCATATCTGGCTTTTGCGCCATTAAAACAATATCACTCACTCATTCAAATGTCTGGATTACAGTTTACACTTTGTTTGGCGCATGGCGACATCTTACATAGAGTGCTCCACCATCACCACCACAATATACCTTCAGTTCATATCGCTCCAATTATATGCAAGGTGGTTGATAAACTGAGATACGCGAAGAAAGCTCTTATGACCGACATTTGGCAATATATATGTATATATGTGTGTGTGTGTTATTAGGGATTATATTAAGATTGTCAGTTGTAACTTGTCGATTCCTGAAAGAAAAAAAAAAAAAATCCTGAAGGTGGTATTAAATACCTCTCTGTCTCTTTCTGCAATAGGAAAATTGTGAACCTAGGAGTTTGGGGTACGTTATGGTGACGAATACTGTGAACTTTTTTTTTAAAAAAAAAAAAAATGCTATAATAATATTTGTTGCTATTCGCTAGCATAGCGCTTGTTGAATGTTTCTTTCTTTTTTTTTTTTTGTATGAGAAAAAATAAAACAATAAAACAATTAAGGGCAACTCTACATTTAAGATTGTGTTATCCTCTTTCGAGCCTAATTTTTCAAATTTTGGGGATTCAGTACAGTCATCAAACGCATTAGTTTTCTTTTTTCCAATCTTTGTGTGAATTTGTTCTGCTTACTTCAAATGGAAGGAAACTATACAATGAAAAATAGATATTTAATTCAAAGCATTTTTTTTTGAGGTGACATTTTCTGAATCTGTAATGAAATAAAACAGATTGCATGTGGAGGAGATACCTGGAGGTTTTAATTGAGAGTACGCGGAAATGAACAAGCCAAATGGGAGATACATAAACTGAAAATATTTGGGCACCACCAGTCTAAGAAACCGTATTTGGGAAGATGTTACATTTTTTAACCAATACAATGGGTGCATTAGAAATCGGCTTAGAACAACAGATAAAATAAAGATAAAATGAAAGAATTTGATGCATACAATTTTCAAAATCGATTTGTCATACACTTCGGAAAACTAGAACGCTTGTTGAATGTTTCGAAATTATTATTTTGAACAATATTATTATTTCAAAAATTCGCGTAATAATACTGTAAAGGTATCATTATCAAGAAGTATTTTCTTACCTCAAAAAGTGCTTCATACTGTGATCCTTTTCTCTAAGAAAACCTAAAGGAGTCTTGAAAGAAAATAGACTGATAAGAAAATAGCAGGATGTATCAATAATAATAGATATCCAGAAAAAACCCTTTCGGAACATATGAATAAATAAATTTCAGTAAAAACCCCACTGATTTTATTTTTTATTTGCATTGTTCTTGAAAAGATTCTATATTTTTTAAATTTAATACTACTTATGCCTTGATTTAGATTACATTAAAGATAAAAAAAATTCTTTGTTATGTTATAATACTTTATATTTGATTTAACATAAAGTCGATGTAATCAATTACTCGCTTAGTATCAATTCTTTAAAGAGTAAAATTTCTATGGTGGCTCCTATAAGCTTTTAACTAGCATTTCAAAAACCACTTGAACTCTTTACTGCATTTAGGAACTGCATTCAGTTAGTTCAATAATTACGTTACTTTTATTTCGTATTTTGTTTGCTGATCAATTGATTTTCCTCTCTGTATTGGTGATCACGAAAGAAAATCATTTTCGCCGTGAGATATTTAAAGGCGTTTGAATGTAACAGGAGTATGTTGGATGAAACAACAATACCATTCGAATTAATAAGGTAAGGCAATTGACTGTTCTGAAATCTGAAATTGAAGTTAAATTGATGAACACCGAAGCTAGTTTAAACTGAGATGCAAGTTTATAAGTATAATGAATCTATAAATGATGTTAACCTTAAAAGCTGGATAATTTGTTTAGAGTATTTAAGAATACAGAATTATTGTTTATTCCTTGAAATGTTGATGAACGTTAGAGGTTATGGATTAGTATTGTAAAGTCGTATTTAAAAGCAACACGAGAGCTGCTGGCGAAGAACCTCAATTCTAGACCGTGATCACATGAGACATTCCAGTGCGGTAGAAGGTATGTTGACTCGTGTGTATTTCACGGCAATGTCCACGTGATCTTATTTGACATAACAAAGTTTATAGATATTCACACAATTTGCGTGGTTGGAAGGTGAACGTTATGCACTTATTAAGTGTAGCATTCTGGGTACACGTTCATATTCAGATTCTAGGTAATTTTTTAATTTAGCTTCTTTATTTAAAATAATTCAAGTTAAGTTCCCGTCTACCAGCCATTTGATTTCGTGGAGTAATGTTAATCCTATGGAATTTCGTCTTCGATTCTCACATCCTTACTATTTGATCCACTTGAAGACAATAAAGTGCAACTGAAAGACCAAAAAATAATGAATGCTTCTGTTGAATTTTTTTCCCTCCGATTTTTTAAAATTCATAAGAATATTTGTTTAAAAAAACCCGGAAAACTCATAATCCGAATAGTTAAAAAATAAAATAAAAATATTTCTTAAAATTAGAGAGGAAAAAAATAATTCAACAAGAATAGATCAATTAGTAAAGATGTGAGAATTAAAGACGATTCACCGGATTAACACTACGTCAAATGTTAGATAGAACTATAAGATCTTATATTATTTTATTCAGCTTTACTTATTGTAAGTTTTTATAAAATATTAAAAGGACACAAAAGACTATCTAGTAGCATTTAAGCTATATTCTATTCTACTCTTATACATAACCGTGTATAGTTTCATGAGAGATGTTATAATTCTTTTGTTGCTAGATTTCGAAGTCCACCTTCGATTGAATTACTTCAAAATACTATGATAGAAAAATAATGAAATTTATGGAAAAAACAAATGATGAATTCTATTTTTACTTTAGTTGAAACTGTATGCACTAATACACAAAGCACATTTTATTATCTGGGAAAAACCATTTAATCAATTTTTTAAAAAAAACCAATAACATTTTTTAAGAGGCCAAGAAAAACTAAAAAATTAAATTATCAATTCTTTTTTTTGTCTTGTGTTTTTTTACTCGTTTTTTTTAATTATTGTCTACAAGCGTTGCTGTATGTATTTAAGGTGGAATAAAATATCCCATGTTGTATTTTAAATTTTCTTTTCTTTCCTTTTTTTGAAGAAATTATAATATGTATTTCATTGAAGAAGGTATTCACCGAATGATTTATATCAAACTATGTACAAATAAAAGAAATGAACCTCAAGCTTTTAAATCATATTCTGCAGATTCACCCCTTTTTCTTTCTTAACTCTTTTGTTTGAAATTAATTGTAGTTTCAATCGTAATCAATTGAATGTCCAATTGATGGTTGTTTCTTAT
>BMAW01084784.1:20028-51438 GCA_019974015.1 Nephila pilipes | reverse complement strand
CTAAAAGGTGATTAACAAAAGGTGTTATGTTGATGAATAAAAAAAAATTTGCAAAAAAAATGTTGTTTTCAATGTTAGTCTCGGGAGTTATTGATTGATGTGTTATGATACCTATGATGAATTCCTGAATAGTGAATTGATTTATTTAGTTTTTGGAAATCGTTTCTCAATCTGAGAAAAAAGATTTCTGGTCTTTTAGAAAATTTGTTGAAGTGGTTAACAGATGCATAAAATTGAAATACCGTTTGAATTTTTAGTATGGACTAGAATACTTATTAAATATTCATTGTTTTTATTTTTTTAAAGATTGTTCATGTTCTGAGTAACAGTGAATTTCAGAAAAGTCATTCAGTTTCAAAAATTTCTGACTTCCATTATAATATTATCATTTATTTTATGGTCAATAAGCAAAGTGGTATTCTTGTTCTTATAATTGTTTTACACTATTTATTTGTGTGCATTTTTTTAAGGAAATATTTTGATTTAAGACATTTTGCAAGAATTCTCCTGTCTTTCGAAAATTTAACCGGGTTGCTAACGTATCTGTAAAAGTAGCGTCTTCAGATCAAGTAATTCAAATTTACACTCTATAACAAAATAAACGACGCACCGAGAAAGAATTGTGTGATGGAGATAAAAATTGGCGGAAAGGAAAATTATGTACAGAATAGAAAATGATTAAGATTTCAGAAAAAATGAATGATTTATTTCAGTGTTACATAGTTACAAAATAACGAGCTCAATAAGTTGTTGACGCACCTCCAACCTGGATGAAAGCTGCCCCACGACATGGTATAGAGTTATCAGCTTCCTGATAGTCTCCTGCGATATTTCTTGCCAAATTTGCTCCAATTGTCAGGTTAGGTCATCAACATTCCCTAGTAGAGGCAGTCGCCTTCCCATCCTATCCCACACATGCTAAATTGGAAAGAGATTTGGTTGGCCAAGGAAGTGTACAACAAGCTGTAAGACAGTTCATAGAAACACGGGCCGTATGTGGTCTAGAATTATCTTGCTGAAAAATAAGGCCATGGTACTGCAAAAGGAACGGTAGCAAAACGGGTCTCAGAATATCGTCGACGTCTCGCTGTGCTGTAAGTATGTCTGTAATGAAGACCAAAGGGTATGGTTCTCAAGGGAAATTGCACCATAACTCCTGGTTCAGAGCCTGTGTGGCGTGCAATAGCGAAGGCAGGTTCGGCCCTGGGTGTCTAAAGACACGATTTCGAATATCGTGTCACGGTTGGAAGCGGGATTCGTTGCTAAACACTATACGTTTCCAGTCAGCATCATTCCAACCTGATCGAGCCAAGCACCACTGTAATCGGGCACGACAATGTGCAGGAGTGAGTGACAGGTGGCGTAGTGGTCTTCTAATAACCGCATCATTTCTACCTCATATGACGAGCGATTCTCGGATTCGCCCAACCTGCCTCTTTCAATCCAATGATACGACCTCTTTTAAACTCTGACAGTTACTCGTAATGAGCTCGAATTTAGCATCGTGGAATTTTTTCAGTCGTTGAACGGTTTCCTAAATCGCAGTGCAACAGAAAATTTGACCATCCGATTGAGAATCGCTTCTTGTACATATCTGCTAAGTGCGCAGTTTCGATGTGTTGTAGCTCCCACTATTTATTCATTGGACACCAAATTTTAATCATTTGCATGTTCAGTCCAAATGTTTTTGCATACTAAATTTTATTACTATCGGGCAACTCTTTCTTGGTGCGTCGTTTTTTTGTTGTTGTAGAATGTATATATTATTATTTTTTTATGAAATTTTAAAAATATGTGTCTGGTGATGAAATTTAGCTCCAGTTTTTGCAGTTTTAGAATTGATTAGTTTAGTTTCACACTGTTGTCCTAAAGTTAATCATAAATCATAATCATGTAAATAATGAAGGAAATCTAAATTTGGAAAGGAAGGAAACATGATATGCAAGTATAAAACGATTATAAAATTATCAAACAACGTGAAAGAAAATGTTAATAATCAGTTTTTATTATGAAAAAAACATTTTAAAAGAAAATAGGTCCCAAGAGGAGGTCAAACTTTAGTGAAAAACAAATGAAGTAAAAAGCTGCTGCTGCAGTTTGATAAGGTGTGTGGTTACCTCTGACTACCAGTCAAGTTAAACATCGATATTCCATGCTTTTTTTGACTTAGTGGATGAGTTGTGGGTTCAAAGAGCTTCAAAATTCTCGAAGAGACCTTTTAGTTCTGAAATGGAGCTTGGTGGGTGTGTTAAGGGCTGAAAGTTGTCTCCCGAGCATAACTCGAGCATGCTCGATAGGATTCAGATCTTGTGAGTGAGTAGGCCACGACGTGCGTTGGATGTTTTCCGTTTCAAGGAAGTCGTCGAACACGCTAATATGGTGATAAGGCCTGTTATCATCCATAAATGAAAAGTTAAACCCGACAGCACCTCCAACAAGCGAACATAAGACTCGAGAACTTCTTCTCTGCATCTGTTGGTAGACATACACAATATATTAAAGACATGAAGGTCTGTTCAATTAACCAGTAAGATACCTGCTCACATCATGATTTTTCTTGACGAAAAACTATATATTTCCATGATGTTTCCCGGGTTAAAATGAGTTCCATGTTCTAGTCATATCGTTAACCGATGAGATTCAGTGCTCAGACTAAAGTGAGATTCGTTACTGAACTCAAACTGACCCTTTTCCCCCAAACTTCAATGCTGATGTTCTAGTTCAAAAGAGAACGTATGCAAGCATTTGAGAAAATGCAAATTGCTGGTCATCAGACATAGAGACCGACATTATTACGTTTTTGTAAACAATTTGTCTGGAAACTCGTCCCCCTGTAGAGACTGAGAGAGTTGTTTAACATAACTCTCAGGCACATCTATTCCTTTGACGGCGCTGAGTTATTGCTAGATATCGGCCTTGGCGAATGGTTGTGACTGTTAGCCAAGCTGGTACTGGTCGTTGGTTAACATTTCTCGCATTTTGAAGCCTCTGTCCCGGTCTTGAGATCACACACAATGGTAAATTCGACTTCGGTTTGTATGCATCCAAAATCGAGCATTCCAATAATTTTTCATTTCACATATCGTTTTTGTGCTTTCATTCGTTTTGTTTAATCATTAGCAATGTTCCTTCGCACATGAAGCGCATGCGTCCTGTTTGAACTGCTTGTCTAGTGAGAGGGTTTGTCTGCATTCCGATGTGTCTTGCATATGGAGAGGCCGATTTAAATGTTTTGCATACAGTTAAAGTTTTACCTTTACATATGATTATATATTACATATGATTCTCCACAAGCTTTTCCGAATAAATTCATCAATATTTCCTCACATTTTTTCATATTTTACGAATTATACTTAGCTTTGGACACCAATGTATAATTAGAATGGAATATAAAGACTCAATTTACGTTCGGAAGTCTTGTGATGCATTTGATTATGTTATTGAGGTAAATGTAAAGCTGATACGAAAAACAGATAATTTTTCAACTATTTTCTAAAGCTATTTTTTATTATAAGAAGTGTATTGTAACTTTTATTTATCGTCCGTATTTATTCAAATGAACTTCGAATTTTGATTTCTAATAAGTATTTTAAAAACCGTAAGATTAAATTGATTTCATTAAGAACTCTAACACTCAAGTTTAAAAACAGTATGTTAGATGCAATATAAAGGGAGGTAATTATATGGAAAAATAAAAGAATAAAATAATGTATATAAGAAACAAAGTCCACACCATCTGCCACCACGTTGTAACATAGATTCAGCTGGTGAAGTCACAGATATTATACCAATTGTAAATTAATTCTGTACATCAGCTCAAACAACAAAAAAGAGAAAACTGAGTAACATATAGAAGTGGTCAATTCTGAAGATTCTATTAACTTCAGTATAGTGAATATAAAAAAAATTATTTTGAAATAGATCGCTTTAATTTATTTACGAAATAGTTTGTACGTTTTGTAACCGATACAGAAATTGTTTAATGGTTTTTTTATACTTCCAAATTAGTAAGTTTGATGTAGTTGTCCTATAAGTAAGTTTAAAATAATTATGCTTAGCATCAAACGTTAGAATAAAAACAAAAATATCGTTTAAATTTATTTCAAAACACTTGAAATATTCTATGGCAATATAAATTATAATATCACAGTTTGAATAATATTTTTTAAAATCTTTTTTTCATGTTGATAAATTAGATAGATTTAAATGAAGCAATTGTTAATAAGGAGAAAATAAGACTAAGTGAATTTAAACCTTTCTTAACTCGCATCAATAGTTGTAAAAAAGAATGCTTTGAAATTCGAAAAATTTTATAATTTCGTTTAGGATTTTATAAATAATCTGAACGACGCACATTTTATTATGGCATCCATATTTTATTATTGCATCATTCTGAAGAAGATCTGACATCTATTTTTTTTTTTTTTTTTTACTAAGAGTTGAAATTTTTTTTCTTTCGATTTGAAGGGCTTGTCTGATCTGTAATTGTATCCCATAGTTACTGAAAACGAATATAGCTAAAAACGTTAAGTAGCTTTATATCATACTTATAAATGTTAAGAAATCAAATAAAAATAGAATATCATAGATCTGATAATGTGTTTGATTTTAATAAAAATAAATATAAATTTAATAAAATAATAATTTAATAAAATTTTAAAACAAGTCAGAGTTGAAAAAGACGATTCCTCATACTTTTGCATTAAGAATAAGAAAGAGACTTAGATGGTGTATTTTCCCTTTTTTTTTTAAGGAAAAATAATATAAAAAGTTAATATTGATAGAATTAAGGGATGATATGTGCACACGAGAGAGACTTTATCGTGTTTTAATTACGCATAATAATGTATATCTGTAAAACTGTACAAGACAGCGGTGTAAAGGGGTTTTCTACGCGTATTCATTTTATTGGATCCTATTAGATATCATCATGTTTTAGAACCTCAATTTGTGAATAAACTGTGACTGTTGTAATTTAGTATTGCCTTACTGAAGGTGAGTAATCGGAAAGCACAGACCACGAGATTGGAGCTGTTTCTACGCTACGAGGAGTTGGAATTTTAAAAAAAGCAGTTCATGTACTTGACATTTAGAGCCAGGAGATTAAACGGTCAACGGATAATCAAACAGAAATTGAATCCTGCATATTTGTTCCTGACTTGAATCAACTTTTGAAATTACTAAGATGAGTAGAATTTTCAACTAACGTTTAGTTGAGAATGCGAGAAAGTTTGATTTCCACATTAGTAACACTAATATCGATTTTTGAACATTTTTAGATAAGAATAAACATAACTTAAGGATCTGAATGTCTAATTACTTCTTTGACTGATTATTTGGTGACTGAATTTTTATTGAGTTCCAATGACACAAGTAAATGGTAGCGAAGATAGAGTATCAAGCGGAAAGTGTTTTTTATATGAGCCTATAAAGTAAGATTGTTTCATATGTTAAAAACATCTGTATGTTGATCAGTTAGCTCAAATCCATTGATTAGCTAGTTTTTTACAATCCACTAATTGATCAATGTACAGACAATTCCCTGTATTTGAATGTATATATGAAGAGTTAGAGTAAAGCTCTAAAAATGTCTTATTTCTTTAAAAAATTTATACTATTTATAGGTTTGTTATGATAATAAATAATTTATCAGCAAACTAAAAAAATGCATTTTTATTCACCAGTTATATTTAGATTTTTTAAATTCTTTTTATCTATTATATATTATTATTATAAATAAAAAGATAATAACTATTATATGTTATTATAGTAAACATACAATAATATACAAGAGATAATTATGTACATTTACTGTTGTTAATTAAGATATTTCAAATCTGAATTAGAGCTCAAAATTCCGAGGATCTTTGAAAAAACACAATCATAAAATGAAGAAATGTTAAATATTTAAAAAATGTAGCTATAATTGTGTTTAGAACGTTATAAAATTTTAAATGTAATTTATTGCTCCCGTTTTTTTTATAAATATTACTCAAAAAATTTTTTAACGAAAAAAATAAGTTAATTCTAAGTTGAACTTTATTTAAATTGTTTATTATTTTTTATGTCTATGAATCTTCATTATTCATGCTACTGAAATTTGAGAATGTGCTTAGGTACTTTTAAGAACAAATGTTATAATTTCAAAAGTTGCATCATACAAAATCCAACGAGAAGTAAATAAAACTTTATCAAATAATTATTGTTTTATTCATTATTAAGCGTAAGGAGAATAAAACTATACGAAGGACCAAAATAATAAGCGAATACACAACCAAACAAAAAAAAGTAAAATGTTGAAACAATTTACTTCAATTCTAACACATTAAATTAAATATTTTAAATACACAAGATTATACGAGTTTAGTTTGTTCTAAAATATTGCTCTAACGAATATATTCGTATTATAACGAATATGACACGAATATGTTTTTTCGAACTCTGAAACATTTGAAACTTTTAAGTACAATAATAAGTATAAAAATATTTATAGTTGAATACATCTAAATCCAAGTAACAAGGGATTGGAAACTGGGCCAGATTACGAAATGGTCAGTTGGGTAAAATTAAAAGGAAAATGATAGCTCTTACTTCATAAGTTCAGAAGAAAACTTTTTGGATGAACAACACACGACTGATTTTTTTAAGATACACAATTGAAATTTATGTCTTATCTTAACAACACTGAGTATCATTTTTCACTTTTTTTTTTACTAAGTAAATGTTTTGTAAATGTAAATGTTAAAGTTTCTATCGTAAATGCTCGCATAATACATTATTAATGACCTCGCAATAATATATACAATTCGGTATGAAATAATTATTGTGTAACTATGCATGTAATTATCATGATAATGTATTTACAGGCAAACAAAAAGTTACAAATGTATAACCTCCTCCCTCCATATTTGTAGTTTGAGTAACTTTTTATGATGGCTAATGAAGCTAATGGCAGTTTGAACTAAGGCCAGTTAAACTGGCATTCATGGTAACTTTATTTTCAAAGATAATTAGAAAAATGACTTGACTATAATAATTAGGAAGTTGATAAAATAGCGTAAAAGAAGAAAAACGTTGAGAGATTAAGTAATAGTTAATATATGTTAATTAGTTTGTAAAAATTAAGCTCAATATTTTTAAACGAATGAGTATATTTGATGACTTTAATTTTTTTAAAAAATAGTAACGAAGAAAAAAAAAAGGAAAATTAACGGGATTATAAAATTATTCGCTATTTTGGAATACACATAAACCTTTTACGCGATTTTGTAAACGCTAATCGGAATATCAAAGTAATTTTTTTATTCACATTCACGCCAAAAGTCAACATATTTAGTTAAGAAAAAGTCCAAAATTTAAGACAAGATTAAAAATTTTATAGAATTACCTCTACAAGTTGAGACGAAAGTCAAGGAAGACAAGAACATGTTCAATTGTTCTGGTGATATAGCTGTCTCACGAAAACTTTCATGTTTATTGTCAGAAACTGATAGTGAATAACGTAACTTTTAAATAAAATTCTTAGCAAACAGTTGAAACGAATATATATTTAAACTGTTGTATTTCATTATACACTGGTTTGCACAAATTAAGGAAATTTGAAAATAGCGATTACTCAAAAAGTTACATCAAAAAAATAATGAAACTGAGCCACAGTATACGACATATAGAAAGGTATAAAATAATATGAAAGTGAAATACCAGACAATTATGTACAAGCTTAAAATTAACAAATGAAATGTGCCAGTGTGGTAAAGGAAAAATATCTTCAATATGGAATACGATCATTTTTAGAAGCAGTTATGGGATACAGCAATTATGGGATCTATGAGTTCAGTGGGAAGTGAGTACCATAGTTTTCGCAGAGCAGTTGTAAGCATGGCAAAAATTTGAGGAGGAGAACTGAGAGTAGCCAAAAGTCTTACTAAAGATTCCCAAGCTTTCTCGATGAGATTCATGTTTAGTGATAGAGCTGGCTATTCCATCAATTATTTGGTGCTGAAGATAATCTTCAACAACGCGAGCCTTGCGCGGCTGAGTGTTGTCGTCCTGGAACACTCAGCCACTCAGTAGTGGCAGGAAATCACTACTTATTGCACCGTCATAAGAGCCCACATAAGCATCAAGGATATCATTTCTATAGACGTAAGTATTAATGGTTTCACGTGGAAAGACATAAAGGTCTGTGCGTCAGGACAAAGAGATATCACCTTTAACATAGACATTACCTTCTCCGTATGAATCTCTTTCACGGATGTTTGATGGATGATAACGTGTCTCCTGTTTTCTCCAAATCAAACAACACCTACTATTGCTTTGGAAGTTAAGCCTGGATTTATCCATGAGTAAGACTTGACTCCATTGATCAGCCGTCTAGTGGACTTGTCGACGTGGTCATCTCAAACGTTCCCTACAGTAACATGAAGTGAGCGGCACATAAATTGCTCGAGTAAAAACCACCTTCGTGAAGCCTTTAAAGCCCAATAGATATTAATAACATCCTTACGGTGGCTACAGCAAAAGAGGTGGAAAGTGATGTGAGTTTCTGGTTTTATTTTTTCCTATACATAACCACAAATATCAGTTATAGACGCTTGTCGCAGGGCTTGGCCATCTTAGGCTGAAACTTCTGGATGAAAATCGGAAGGCTCAACCAAACCAGTAATTTGAAATTGTTATCAAAATCAATGAACAACAGAAGAACTCACATTTAGCTTTGTCTGAGTTTGACTTGTCTCCCAATGGCTCTCCATCGCAATACTCGTTACATCGACCTCGAAACACTACTTCAAGAAAATAATGTTTCGAGGTCAATGTAACGAGTTGGTTATCCCGGATTTCTTATTCCACTATCATAGTGAAATCTGCTGCTTTAATCTCTGGCATGCCTTTTTCTGCTTTTTTAAAGATAACGCATTCCGATTGTAATGTCACTAATTTGCATATTTCTGTTTTATTCATCATATTTTATTTAACAGCATCAAATTTAATACGGTATGACTTATTTTTGAGCGAGATAAGAGTTCGTATTCATTTTTTGTGATTTTTCCTTAATTTTTGAAAACCAGTGCATATATGTGTGTTTCCCATTAAATATCAATAAAAACTTATAGGCCTTACAGTATTGATGTGGACTTATTTTCATTATTTTGTTTATATTTCGAATTTGGAATCAATCTTCGTGTTTTATTCCTACCTCGGCGAAGAAACTATGACGGATTTTTTTGTATGTAGAGTTTAGAATATAAATTATAGAGAACGAACAATGAGAGCGATTTGTCTTGTGTAAGAGTATTCTCTATGTTGTTAATTGTGTGATTTTCTCGTTGAAAGATTTTGCGAGAATAAAACGGTTTTCATGTGAATTTTAAAATAAGGTTTTGCCTCGAGAACCGAGTAATGTTTTTAGATAGAGTCTTCATTGTTTCGTTTAAGAGGGAAGATATCTCTATTCCTTCATAATTAGAATATTTTGTAATGTAAAAAACTTTACTTACAAGAAATTTTTAGGAACATACTATCATGTAAAGGAGTTTAGGTGTAGTGCTGTTATCTTTATATAAATTTAATTCAAAAATTTGAATATATCCCTTATATATTATCCATTAATTATATAATATCTAAAATAGATACCAAGAATATAAATATTTCTATAGTAGTCACATTAAATTTACACCATCTGTGTTTTAGTGTGAAATTGTATGCATAAAATAATTAAATTATTAGAAATAAAATAAAATTGCTGCAAATTAAAAAGACAGTTTTGATCGATAATTTTTAAAGAAATTTATTTTAAGTAGCTTACAGCTATATGACAATGGTCTATTAAACCAAAATGTTTTGTCAATACTTTAGCAATTGTTAAAGTTATTAAATGTATCGTTAGTCTACCAACCCTTCCGATGACAAAAGAAAAAAAAAGTGTTATAAAACTTGAATGAAGAATGAAATGATATTTTAATAGTTGTCATGTTGATTGAAGCTAAAATAGCTTATGGGAAGAGGAAAACATCCAATGTCTATCATATTAATTCCAAAATTGAAAAAATTAATGTGTATTTTCTATGATGGAAAACTTATTTGGAGGGCATGGCCCCCATTTCTTTTTTTAAATTTTTTTTTATTTTTATTATGGAATTACTTATTTTTCCTTTTTACCAATCCTCCAAAACGATGATTATTTACTGATTTTAAATTTGATGAAAAAGTATTAGTTAAATTAAAATCTTTTTTAAAATTATGGGAATTATATGTTTGGGGGAGTGATAACTGATTTCCCCTTCGCATACCCAGAGTGTTGTTATAGAGAATATTTCTATCCCCATCTAGAGGTCATCAACCTAGAAGTGCAAGTGTTCGAGACCAACCTCATCAGAAGAATTGCGAAGGATCCCTCCCCCCCCCCAGCCAAAGCGTGTGTGGTGAGAGCAAAAATAATAAAAACAATCTAGGTAAGACGCAGGTCGGCAAAAAAAGTGGTAAGACGTGACCCATTCAAGATGGTATTGAATGCAGTGTAATTGCTGGATGAGAAAGAGTTAACATTTCTCCCTTGTACATTACTCTATAAGTTTGAGTAAACATCGCTCTTACATATAATTCATTATAAAAGTTGGGTAAATATTTCTACTCGTAAATAGTTTTCACAAGTAAATTGCAAATTTGAATAAATTAAAGTAATATTACAAAACTTAATCTACTAGTCAGGAAAAAATTGTCTCCTATGGAAAACCTTTCTCTAGTTGAAGAAAATTGAGAACTGCTGCTCTAAAAATCCCTGATAAGGTAATAACTAACAGACTCAAAGACGTAATATTCTGTTTAGCTATATGAAGTAATATGAAAGCCAAGTTATGAAAGGAATTGAAACGAATTACTCTAGACAATCGAAAACCAGTCAAAAATTGACATTTTTCTCTCCCTTTTTAAAACATTAACATTTTGTCAAAGGATGTGCCTGTTATTATTATTTTTTATTGTATAATATTGTGATGTAAAGATGTAAATGCTACACATACAAAATTATTCGATTTATCGCTTCAAAATGAAGGAAAAAAAAGACTCAATCTGGATCCGGAGGTATACAAGTCCCATAAGACTTCGAGGTATACGAGTGTACGAGTCCCATAATGTTCCCTCTCTCTCTTGTACACAATACAAGAAAGAGAAACAAGAAACATTTGACAAAATTTTATCAAAAATGTAATTACATACTGTAAGATCAATGTTTTATTGGCCAGTTTTACCAGAAGTGTTCTAGACTTTGTACAAAAGCATAGACACAGAAGAATAATAACATACAGAAATAAAAACCAACGTTTTTAAAAACAATTTTTTTATATGGTGGCAAAGTTTATTAGAGAAAATTATTGAAATATTAGTTAAAACTGTTAGTTATTTTTAATTTTAAAATTCACTTAAAAAGAGACATTTATGAGAGTATTAAAAAATTCATAATACTCATAAAATCAAAACATGTATTTGAAGTTTGTAAGTCATTCTATTAAAAAAGAATGGGAACCAGAACTCAGAAAAAATTATTGTGATAAGACATGGCGCCAAATATTGGAAACTTTCTTTTTTGCGAATGATTACTGACTAAAAGTCAGCAACCCTTACTATCTCGGAGATAGTAAAGGGGAGATAGTATCTCCCCTTTGTGAGTACAAAAGGTTTACGATACCGCATGCTGCGTGGGGAGTGCCCAGTGCTCCCAGAGGGGGAAATAATTTTTTTCCTCAACCCTAAAAGCGCTGAGAGGAAAGAATATTTTGACTTGTTAAAATTATTGAAATATTAGTTAAAACTTGTCGCAAACGTCTTAGGCGAGTACGAACGATTCCCAAAATTTCAAAGCTCTAGCTTGACTTGAAGTTGGTTAAATTAACGATCGAAAATTTGATGACACACACACACACATACTCACACACACACCAAGTGAAATTCAGAAAAACGTTGTAAAATACCCGCGCTCGCCTGTAACATCCAGTGGCTGACGTTAATCTTCCTATTAAGATATAGCAATATATGAGATACTTTTAAGATAATGCAATTCGAGAAACACTATGATTTAATATTTTTTTTTTATCCTTATGTGAGTACTGAGAATAATCTAAAAAAATAAAAAATAAAAATAGCGCTGGATGTTGTTTCTGTCGTGTATTAAGATGATTCTTGTTTATTTGCATATGTCTTGTTTTTTTTAAATTTATGTCAGCAGTATAACGGATTAAACTATACAATTTTGAGAAGTACGCTCTTATATTCATTACGTAACTTAATATGATTTTATTCTGTTATATCGATTCTAATGCGAGTCCATTATCATTTCTTGAAATGGTTTTATGTATCGAAGTGCAGTGCATCTTCTAGAGTTACAAAACAGTTTCCTTGCAGTTTAGGATAAGGATAAAAAGGACAACTTGCTCTTTAGAACACGTTCATCTGAAAGAGGTTTAATACCCTGCTTAATGCTTTTCAGAAATCTGTTATTTCCTGTTCCGTACCACTTTTCCTCAATGCTGAAAGCAGGAAACTCGGCAGCAAGTAGCTCATCTGTTCTTTTTCATTTGTTCAGTGCTTTCGTTCTTTTTCCCACTAACCTGTTTCTTTGCATTCGGTTAATTTAACCCGTTGAATGTTTTCAACTCACTTTTTTCTCTTATTATTCATTCATGAACGCATCTAATCTGTTTTCATTTATACTGTTCTTTAAAATAATTGGTCTTCACTCTAGAATCATATTTTAAAATAAGAGAATACTTTTTTTAAATTCTAGATTACGGAATAATACTGAAAGCAATAATATTTAAGATATAGGTTATAAGGGGTAGAAACCATCATTGTTTGGTAAATCAAACAATTAACTCAAAAATTTGCAATTATTTGTCCATTTGCTAGTCGTTAACTGTGATATTCCATAACAATAATTTTAGAGATAGTGAAATGCACACTTAGAAAAAAAGTCTGTTCCTTCTTATTTTTTTTTAAAAAGTGAGTTAAAAAAAAAAAAAAAAAACTCTTTTAAGTTAAAGAAGAATAACTCTTGCAGAGTTTGTTTCCTCTAAAAGTCGAGTCCCGGTGGCGAATTGGGAAATGTCTCCACTGGATCTTCCATTGAGTGGTGGAAGGGAATTAAAACACCTTCCATGGAATAACAGGTAGAAGTCCAACCTCTTTTGAGATCACGGCACCCTTCTTCTATGGAACTTTTTTTCACTTGGGCTAATTTATGCTCTAGATCTTCTAAGTTAATCTATACTCTAGATCATAGATGGACATAACAACAACAAATTAAGATTACGAATTTATTCACATTGAAAATTTTAATTTTTCAACTAACTAAAAAAAAAAGTCAGTTTTGCTATCGAGTTCTGCATTCAAATGGACTAGAAACTAATCTTTTTTTTTTATTTTATTTAACTCTATTTTTATCTTTCATTCTAGCTTATATGGCTGTTTTTATACTTATGAATCAATTATAAGATATTTGATTTATAAATCGATATTCATAAGAATAAAAATTATCATTTTTACTTATCGAAGCAGTCAATTAAAATGATTAAAGTGTTAGGACCAGTTGAATTTAAGTCTTTTGTTGTACTTAATTTTATATTGTAGATAATGCTGATTTAGATCCCGGTCTGGATTTATAAGTTAGTTAAATTTTATAGAACATTTACTGAAATTACCAAAATATAGGAAAACACTTATTGCCTTATTTTAATTAAAAGACAGTTTTAAAATCTGTACAAAATTTTATAGTCCTTGTTACAATATTTAGTGAGTTATTTAAATTTTTCATAGCAGTGTGCCAAATCATTTCATCCATCTTCAAAACTTTATACTGCTTTTTCTGAGCTTTTAATTTTCCCATGATAGTCCTGTATTTAAAATATTCAGGCATTTTTCTAACCAATATAAGAAATTATATATTGCTGTTTTCTTCTGTTTTTCGTAATGTTTGACAGAACTTTTTTCGTAAAAGCTATACATTATTCTAATACAATCAATTATTTTAATACACAGAATTGCTAGAAACAATTCAAAGAAATTGAGAATTTAAAAAACACTAAAATTTGTAGAGGTTGTGGAACTTTTAAAATTTTGTGTGGAATAGGAATGTATAAATTTGTTTAAGAAAATAAAAGTTTTCAATAACTATTAGTATGAAAATGGACTTTTACTTTTCGATATGCATATTTTATGTGTGTTTAAATATGCTGAACACATAAATAATTTTTTATAAATTCCAAATAAAAAAGTTCTCTTAAGGATACTGTGTCACATTTTTCAGTTACAAATTGCATATTCTTTTCAACACTAACATTATGTTTACCTCATTTAGATTGAGATTTACCGATGCTAGTTCTTACTGTTTGGTAAAGTCAGATTTTTTTCAGAAATATCATCTCTTAAGGATATTTCGTGTCGCCTTTAAATACAAATTTCATCTTTTCCCCCACTTATATTTTGTTATTTTCTGTTTACCTCAAGTAGATAAAGGCTTATGGTTGTAGTTTTTACTGTTTGGTAGAACCAAGTTTTAATCCTTGAACTCTTGGAAGTTAATTAATCGCCTCTTAAAGGAACTGTGTCGCCTTTAGTTACAAGTTTCATTTTCTTTTCAACACTTACATTTAGTTATTTTCTTTGTACCTCAAGTAGATAGAGGCTTTAACGTTGCTAGATCTTGCCATTTCGTAGAGCTAACTTTAAATCCTTGAACACTTGGAAGTTAATCAAAGAAGCAAAGTCTCTTAAGGATGTTTTGTTGCCTTTAGTTACAAATTTCAACTCCTTTTTAATATTTACATTTAGTTATTTTCTGTGTATCTCAAATAAGATAGAGGTTTACAATTGCAAGTTTTTACTGTTTAGTAGAGTCAGGTTTTAATCCTTGAATATACATGGAAGTTAATCAAAGAAACATCACCGAAATCTACAGTTTCATCTTTCGATCTTCATCATTAATCATTGAAAGTTATCAAATCGGAATTCAATGTGATAACATTAAGATGGATATTGTATAATATATATATATATATATATATATATATATATATATATATATATTATATATAAGAGAAGAGAATAAAAACAGTTCATAAATCAATTTCATCGTATTAATCTTTGACATATACAATACTTCTCTAGTTTACTTTTCTTTTTTCGATGCAGAGAGAGAGAGAAAATTCACCTCCGAAGTAAAAATTAAAGCTAACAGAAACTTTCTGTTTTGATCTCAAGTTAATTGATGCTTTGCGTGAGGTTCTGGTTATTATTAATTTTTTTTGTTTCCTTTTGACTAGGACTATTGTCAAAACTCGTATTTCTTAATTGCTTGAAAAGTCATTTAAGATCAATAAAAAAGTAATTAAGGATGGAGTAAAGGATGGAATAATTGTTTCCTGAGATCATAACTTTTGATCTCGAAGCTTGTTCTTATAATATAATTACATATTTCCTCTTTTTCTCTCATATAATTTTTTAATCTGAAAAAGAATTACCTATGAAAAGGAAGAATTGCTTATGTAGAGAAAGAATAGTAAGCGTCTTTTCTTTTCTTCGACTCAAGCGAAATATCTATTTTATTTTTATTATTTTTATAATGAGGACTTTAAATTATGCAAGTAAAATAGGCGATAATTCAATATATAAGGTGTATTTCTCATGATTCATCAAAAAAAGAAGAATAGATAAAGTTGATTAATGTACGATATGGTTATGAAATGTCTTTAACTTTAACGAAAATTTGTGTTTTTTTCCAGATATGATTAGAAAATGACAATTCATCATTGAGATCCAGATTTTAATAATTTAAGAGAATGATAAAAAAGACAGAAAGTACTTTGAAGGATTGGGAAAGAAAACAATTAAATATACTTCAAAATTACTTACAAACACTACATGTAATCATATTGGCTAATCATGCATATGATTATCCAATTTCTTTCAGAAGTATAAAATATAGAAATATTCACATAAAAAATAAACTTGTTTGATCATGTAATTGATAACTGAATTACTGTAAATACCCAAGTCGACAAGTTTTCTGTAGTTATCACATCCTTAAGTTGAATTTATTTTCAAAATCCCGACATGCAATATATTACATTAAATGAAAGGCAAAATATTGTTTACTTGTGTAAGATACATACTGATTATTTACAGCAGGGGTCATGACCCACGGACAAATCTAACCCCCCTTTTTTTTATCCAGCTCACGGGTTAATAGTATATTTATATGAAAAAAAAAATGAAATATTTCACGCTGTAACTACTGATATGTATAAAATAATTACAAAATTATTTTCCGTGATCTTAATGCAAGTGCTAAAGAAATTTTCGCATTTCAGAATCCGTTTGGCTCTATAATTGAGAAGAGATTTCGTCAAACCTTCAATTGGAAGTAACTCTGATCAGCTAAATAATTATTTATTAAAGAGGATATTGAAAAAAAAATGAATCTAACTCAAAGTTTTATGAATATCTTACGCAATACAAATCAAATACTCGAGAACTTACACCAGTATTTGGAAATACTGTATAATACGAACGGACTCTTTCGAAAATGGAGAGCATAAAATCGCAATACAAATCAAATACTCAAGAACTTACACCAGTATTTGGAAATAATGTATAATGTGAACGGACTCTTTTGAAAATGGAGAGCATGAAATTACAATACAAATCATTATTAATGGATGATGATTTCCAAACATCTCTTTACTATGTTAACGAGGACCAACTCCAGATTCATTTATGATAAGATATTATGTTAGGAAAAACAATTGAATTCATCGCATTAGTACAAAATTAAACCAGTTCTACAGCAGATTTCTAAATAAATGAAAATATTTTATTCTTTGGAAGGGTCAGAGAATGTGTTTGTTTGTCATACGAGTAATAAGACCACGGGCAGGTTTCAAGAATTTTTTAGGCTATGGAAATTTTAAACCAATTATTTTTATGCTAATGGGGAAAAGGAGCTTCTAATATAACATGGACAAATGTTTGGAACTTATAATTGCCTCAAATGCTTAAAATATATGCCTTTTTCTTGGAGGCAAAACTTACATCGCTTGCGTTAAGATGCTGGGATGACTTCCTGTACCCATTGAGTGGTTGCAGTTTTCGGATCATCTATAGTTCGGGGATTAATTTCATAAACTTTGTTCTTTGCGCATACTGATAGAAAAAATTAGGGAAACGAGATTATTGGTTCAAGAATACAGTGCAATATGTCATACGAGTTATGAAACTATAAACAACTTCAAGATTATTTTTTACGATGGACTCATCTCACCAATTCTTTGGCCGTCTCATTAATCGGATTTGAGTATTCCCTGACTTTTTCTGTGAGAATGTTTAGGGAAGAAAATTTATGAATGTTATGCCCAAACAGCAAATGATCTGAAGATTACCACTGCTCAAAGGATACAAGAAGTCATTCCCAGCATCTTAAGACTCATTTTTCGAAATATGTAGAAACTAGTTCAGCATGTCTCCAAGAAAAGGGCGACTATACTGGATATTTTTTGAAAATGAAAATTCAAAATATTTTTTTCTACTCTATGTTAGAAGTATTTTTCGTAATAAAGGTAACAATAATTGCTTCCGAAGTTTTGTTTTTGTATAATAAACACGCGAATCGTCAGTACGGTAATTTTTCGTACACCGGTACATCGTTACTTATTTAGTAGCCGTAGAAGAACATCAGCAGCCTTTCATAAGACTATTATTTTTTGTTAATTGAACGCATTTTTTTTGGACATTATGTCACGTAGAGTCAGTCTTGTTTCACAACAAAGCCTTCGACCATCTTACTCCGTTGAAGAAATTTTACATTTTGCCTGTATTTTACATTTTGCTTTTAGACCATGTGTGGTCTATTAACATGTGCTAACATGTTGCTGTTTTGAGAAAATGTTGTGAATAAAAATGCGTGGGCATAAAATAAGAGATACAGGATGTTATGTTCAAAATATTGAAATTGTAATACATTATGATTATAATAAGGACATTTAGTTCGCTTAAGGTATTTTGGTTTGATAAGCTGTATTTATCTTAATATTTTATCGTTTGCTTGTATTTTAATATCTTAACAGAATATTATTGCCTACTACAATAATCTATCGTTTGCTTTTATTTTAATATTTAATTTAATAATTGATTATTATGACAGGATCGTCTATTTTTATTCTTTTTGTTGTTAACATTAGTAATATTTTTGTGCATTAGAATGCTGTACTTGTGAAAATAAAAATATATTAATAATTCGAAGAGAGTATTTTCTTTTCTTGACAGTAATTGCTTCTGTGGAGTTTGGGGACCGTAAGTACGGTTACTTCATGCTAACTAATATTCATTTCGAATAATTCTACTTTTTAGAAAATTTTGTAGAAAAAAAAAATGTTAGTACACGTTAAAATGAAATTAGCAAAATTAATTAAAATTTTTGAAATTTATTTTAAGTCATAAGAAAAAAAATAAACATTTAATATTTTCAAATAGCCTTATTTCATTTATTTTTGTGTTTTTTCTTTACATAAGCAACGAATTTTATGTATTTTATAACTCTCCTATTCTTTTTCTTGCCTCTCTATCCTTATAGCTGTTCAATCTCTTATTCGTATAAATGAGTTTAAGTATTCAAAAGCAAGAGAAGTAATATAATTTTTTAAATTATAAATTTGGTGTGCTTTACATCCATTATTATTGTTACATTTTTTAAAAGACAAGCAAGATTTAAATAAGATAAAGGACACCTCATTTAAGTTTCTTGTTTGTCTTTGGACTGAATTCTTTGTACCTTCCTCTTTTAGGAGTTCTGATAGTTTCTAGTTTTTTTCGAGTGTAATTGCCAATTTCTATTTTGTAATTTCTGCGATATTTTTCATACTAATATTTCTGTGAGTTTTAATCAGCTGTTTTCTAAATTTCTTTCGGAAAAGGCATTCTTAGTATAGTGGTTTGTGATTGTAAGAATTATTTACTAACATAAAAACAACAGGCGCATTTATTACAGCCAGATAAATTATTTTGAAGAATAAATTCACAGACCATCTCCTTGTGTACTTTTGCTTGCATACGCGGTAGCTAATTTACCTAATAGTACCGACTTCACTTTTAGTTATAATCATCCATGCAATATGAAATTATATCAGTTTTCTGTTCTTTCTAATTAGACTCTTTGGCCTCAGGGTGCCTAGTTGAAAGGAAGATAATCGATTTATTCTTTTTCGTCTCAAATGAAACATGAGACATATTTTGTTGAAAATCAAATAATAAGAAAAATTTTCATCCAGAGACATATAACGAGCATTATCTAAAATTTAGACTATTCGAAAACTCTAATTTTATTGCTATACAAATTTCTATCCATGAAGGATATGAGTCGATAAGATTCACTCGTGTAATATGTCATTTTTTTGTTAAGGGAAGAAACAGTTATTCAAGTCTAAGCAATTTATAAACTAAGAAAATTTATCTATTTGAGGAATACTTAAAGTAGAAGATGTCATAATTATGGCTCATGGGCGAAATCACGAAATAAAATATAGAAATAGATCGATTAGATTGATTGGGGGTACGAAAGTAAAAACAATAATTCGCATATTTTTAAAAAAATATTTTCATTCTGGCATTTATCTCTTCGTTCATTTACAAAAAAGTGCGCTATTTATATGTTATGTTATTTAAAATTAGCACGCTGAGTTACTATAAACTTTACCTTAGTATTTAGAATAATATTTTTACAACTTACCATTTATTCAATTTTTTTTATTTGCATGTAAATTATGGCTTAAAAATGCTTTTTAATCTCCTACAATCTTTTGTCAAATTCTTTTTTTTTATAAATTGAGGTTTTCAAAGGTATTCCTAGACTTCGGGGAAAAAAAGGTTAACATGGAAAGTATTTGTCTCCATTACAAGCGATCAGAACATTTTTTGTCTCTACTATGCAACAAATAGTTTCTCTGAAGAAAGATTTTTGCAAGTATTTCATTATTTTATTTTTGCTCTATGAATCTGTTGAAAAATTGTTCACTTTTTTAAAATTAACTTCTCACAGAAGTGAGTTCTTGTAGATTCTTCTCCAAACATATTCGTCTCTGCCAAGAAATAAAGTATCTCCCCAAAGTAAAAAATCTGTGAGCATTTAACTGTTTTGCTTTTGCTCTATGAATCTTCTGGATAATTGTTAAAATTTTTAAGGCATACTTCACAGTCGTAACAAAACTATTTGGCGTAGTTTCCTCCCCCGGTATGCTAAAATATGTTAAAAGGGTTATAAAAAACAACAAGTCCCTCACAATAGTTTCAAAAAATTATTTTATGAGTATCTAAATAGGTATTTTTAATTCTTATTAAAATATTAATTAAAATAATAAGCTATATGTATATTAAAAAGTTTTATTTTTGGAGCGATTTATCTTTATTCTTCAATAGTTTTAAAGTAAATTTTTGTTAAAAGCAAAACCTTTCATAAGGATGTGTAATGCTTTATATCTTATTGTACACATTTGTATTTATTTTCACACTAATATAAGCGAGCATACGCTTCATATTAAAAAATTCTAAGTTATTTTTTATTCTTGGGTAACTAAAGCTCATTACGTACAGCAATTTTTCTTAAAAAAATACAAATTACGTGCAAAAAAATCCCTAATTACAGTTACCCTAAGAAATTAAAAGCAAATAAACAGTTTAAAGAATAAACTTAACAAAATTATCTGTGTAAAGGTAATAAAGAATTTTCGTATCGATAGGATGAAAAATATTTTCTTAAAGATGATGTGCAAAAAATTCATTAATTAACTCTTATTAGTAATTTAAATAAAAGAAAAAAATATAGAATAAAATATGCGACCGGAATAATTACTTAGGTAATCAATAGCTCTTTTCTTAACTTAATATTCGGTTTTTTTCATAATTGTAACGTATTATACATGAAAATTGAACACATTTTGTTTTATTATTACTTCAATTTGGAGTACAGGCAAAACGATTTTTTTCCTTAAATTGTTAGAGATAAATTAAAACTCAATAGGTATTGGTTAAAACAGGTGACACTTTATGCACTTAGATAAAGAACAATTTTGTTTTGTTTTCAAATGAATAGTTGAAATATTTGTACAACTTTATGTACAGAAAAAATGTGCCAGCACATAAGGTATTTAAAATTTATGTTATTAAATATTTTCAAACGCTTCCTTCGACATTACTTTTGATCGTGAATATGGAGTAGGTTACTTTTTTCTTGATAATAATAAAAAAATATAGTATATTTATAAGAGGACTCTAGAAACTGAATAAATAAAGTCTCTTATCTTGTGTTGGATCTTCTTTAAATTCAATACAATATGTACCTTATATACAAAACAAGGGAGTATCGTGAAGTTTTAAATATTGATATGATATAACCCAAAATATCCCGATTAAAACTTACTCTGCATATTAATTAATCCTTATGAATACAATATTGTGAACTGTAACTATTAAAAATGATGTGTTTGGTTTCAGAAAGCCGTTTATTGAAGTTGTGACTTCGGGCTATTAGCGAGTTTCTCTCCCCTAACCTCGGGGACTTTATGATGATTTGAATTACATAAATTTTCAATTTCTTTCAAGCCCAAACAAAGCATTATTAGGTAGATGAGATGACGAGAGAAGCAAAGTGATGTGAGTTGAAGTTGATGATACATAAACGAAATATAATTGAAGCAAATGAAGAGAGATAGAAGATCACAACTTGATGATAGATATTTATAATTCGGATTGAAGCATCGTAATTAATTTTGTGTATTGAAGAATATTCTAGCTAAATTATTAATAAAAGAACCAGCCGTTTGTGTGAAGTTGTTCAAATCAGAATGAGTGGTTTGGTAAGCTAAGAATTTACATTTAAATCATTATCTAGGATTTTGAAGTTAATTAGGATTCAAGAAAGAGTGACCTTACCCATGCTTAATAGATTAACAAGATATTTTATCTTGCTCTCGCGTATTTTCACTAAGTGTCAAGTAATTTTTGACTATCATATTAAATTGAGATATGGTGCAAGAGCTGAACAATCAGGAACGAATGTTACAACATAGAAAAGTACTACAAATGTATAAAAGTAATTGAAAATGAACAACTTATGTAGGTGGGCTGAATGTATTGAAGACAGAAAAATATATAAAAATATTCTAGTGCGTAAAATTATTAGTGGATATCTGTATTGAAGACCTTTATATATAATAATAAGTTAAAAAACAAGAATCATCCATTGCCGATCTCCAAAATGCAAAACAGACTTCCTTATTGACGATAGGGTTAACTCAACAAATGAGACAGCTTTTCACGAGGAAAGCGTGAGATTATACACAGATTTAAAATTAATTGTAATGGATCACTTAAATTAAATCTATAGAAAAGATTAATTAATTGAATGAAATACAGAGGAAATAAAAATTCATATATTCTAAAAACTCCCATCGGAAAGGATCTCGAAACTAACCATTTTTTGTTCCTGGATTATTATATAAATATAGTTACTTTTTTCAAAGTTGATAAACTTCGATAATACTTAGCCCTAATTTAAAATAAAATTATTTACGATTATGCGATAGAAATTTTTTTTTTCTTAGGAGTTCCAGTAAAGGATTTGTTAATTCCATGATTATCATGGATTCTATATTTCTAGGAGCATGAAGACTTTCGACAAATGTAATGACACTGGAAAGATTTTATAATGTAATACAAATTAACTCTCGCATTAATATAAAAATACTATATAAGATAATTTCAAAACTATTTGGCGTACTTTTTCTCATGAACACAAGAAAAAGGTTACAGTCATAAGAAAGAATTTTAAGAGAAAATCGAAATAAAATTCCAATAAAAAATTCTGTAAAAATTTGCATAATTCAACATATTTTCGAAATTATTTTGGATTTTTCTTAAAATTAAAATAAGAAAATTAAAAAAGTTATATACAAGGAACAGATTTAGCCAGACGAAGTGCACTTTTTTATAGTTATTATTAAATTACTCAATTAAATTAAATGATGAAATATCGAGAAAAGAACAATAGTAAGACTTTCCGATATTAAAATTAAAGGAAACAATAAATTATTAAATTGTATATATTTAAGCTAAATGTAATTAAAATTAAAGCAAACGATAGATATTATTAAATTGAATATATTTAAGCTTAATGTAATTAGATGGAAGCAAACGATAAATATTATTAAACTGAATATATATAAGCTTAATGTAATTAAAATGGAATCAAACGATAAAAAAAATTGGAAAGTGATCTGGTACGCTAAAAATGATTCAACTAAAACAATAGCCCCTCTGGGTGACTAATAATACATTATGTATAAATGATAAAAATACTTAATTTCTTAAAATCTCGTGTGAAAGAAATTTTATTTTAAATGCAAAACTTCAGTATACGCAAGGAAAAAGTTAAAAAAAAAATCTTTGCAAATTTTATCAGATTGGTGACAAATAAAACATATTCTACGTAATGTAAAACTAAAAATAGTTGAATGTCAAAATAGAACGGAACGAAGACATCCTCTGAGTTTATCACAGGATGATCATTTGCATTCAGCTATAATTCAAATAATAAAATTCTCCCGACAAAGCATAAAAACATCATTAGCGCTATTCAATAGATCAACACAACTCGACTTTTAATGATGCTATAAAAATCAAAAGCTGGACTAGATTCAAAACTGATCCTTTTACTTAAAACTACGATGTAGTCAAAAATGTTCCTGCTGGTATATAATGCATGATAAACTCAACTTTTTGGGAAGAGGAATAAATTTAAAGCCCTAACTAAATCATCAGATGAGGAAGTATTCTATGCGAGTTGAATCGGAGCAGTGAATTAAATAAAATTATTTTGTTTATCGAGTCAACTGGGATAAGAGTTGCATGTGATGTTACTGATGTGATTTATCGAATTTTAGAATTACGCTTCCACTTTCGGCAACAACTCGACAACCGAGTTTAATGCTCAATAAAAATGGATAAAGCTCGACTTTTACGAGACCGTTTCAGAGTAGTTTCTGGGTAATACTAGCTTCTTAGCGTAAAGGATGACATTTAGCTTATTCGTAAATCAGATTAAGAGCATCAAATCAAGAGGTTTGGGCGATCAATCCTGCCAAAAGGGCACCATGCGTCTTTTCTCAAAATGCTGTTAACGTTTTTACCCTGTAATAAAGGAGAAAAGCTCGATGTTAATCGCACTTGATGTACTTTATTGAATAAAATGCTTCACACGCGATATGCTTTAAGGGCATGTAATGAAATCTATCGAGAATTAATTTACTAAAAATAATAGATTCTTTGCTAACGGCAGATGAGTTTTCTGAATCAATGTCATCGAAATTGATGCGACTCTGATCTCAGGTCAATATACTCGAGAAATGCCAGAAATAAAAGGGATGTATATTTTTGGTAAGAATTTTCATCCCACAATTCCATGTTTGTAAAATTTAGTTTAATCTCATTGGATTAATACCGTACTTTGAGCCACGTGACCAGCGCCTGTATTTTGGCAAGTGAAAAATATGTGCATTACAAGTCTCCTAAGAGCATGAAATTTAATATATCTAATGTGATTATAATATGACCTCCCTCCACTCTTCACGGAGTGTCTTTCAGATATAAATTCACAAATACAGGGTAATTACAATTGAAAGGACAGTACTAAGAAGTACGTAGCTCAGATTATACTGAATAAATCCACATGAAACTTCAAATGCGTGTTATGTAAATCACAGGACCAAGATTTAGCTGGAAAAAATTAATAGTTCGTATTTTTGTTAATATACAGAAATAGAATCAAGTAAATGGAGAGACATAAATACTAAAAAAAAATATTTATTACATTCATGGGGGCATGTCTTGTCGCTCAACAACATATTGAAAGTGTACCTTCATGTCATTAACGATCGCACGCAACACTACTGACGGACTAATTGAAACATGGTGGATGGGGCTGGCTTTCAGCTCCGCTTCATTTTTTGCAATTCCTGGGTATGCGCAATCTTTGAGAAAACCCCAAAGCCAAAAGTCACAAAATTTCAAATTCGGCGATCTAGGTGTCTAAAGATTAGACCTATACTATCCTGTACCCCGAAAAGTATGTGAGATGACGTGTTCATCAGGGAAATTGACATGAATAATATTTTTTGAACGTATAAGCAATTGTTCTGTCTCGCATTAACTCAGTTGTATGCAAACAGCCACTTTATCTTAAAGTCAAGGCAACATGTTTATCCAGAAAATTGCAGGAACCTTTATTTGTTAAATATAGTGAATGTAAAGGCCTATGTTGCTCGGCATGAGGATTAATGCATTTATATATGTGGTAGTTTTGTATGTTCAGCCTCAATGTCTAAGTGAAAATGATCCTTGTCTGTCCATAATATATGAGATCATCAGAGCTCATTTATTTGTATCCTCACCTGGAATTGTATCCCTTACTTGTATCCTCACCTGGATCGTCAGAGCTCATTTACTTGTATCCTCACCTGGATCATTAGAGCTCATTTATTTGTATCCTCATCACATTGTGTATATCTTGATTTTTATTTGTGATTCAAAAATAAAAATCAAGGTATACATAATGATTAATAGGTTTCAATTGCTGCAACATGACATTCTTCTTGCTCATTTGCATATAATCATAGCCCAGGGCCTTCTATAGGCAATAATTTAAACTATTCTTTTTTTTTCTGGTTAAACCTCGGCCCCATGATCTATATAATAAGTGAGTCAGTCAAAAAGTTAGTTGCATTGTTTAAAGAAACAAGACAGGATAGACATTTACACTAACTTTACTTGTATCTTAAAGTTCCATTCAAAATCTAATTTTCAACGTAACTACCTCCGTTATTTAAACATTTGTTCAGATATGGTGCAAGTTTTCAATGCCTTCGGCAAAGAATTCCCGCCCAATTTCCGATCATCATTCTTGGGTTGCAGCTTTTATTTCGTCATCCGAGTGGTATAATCACTTTGAAAGTTATTACTTCATGGGACCAAAAACATGGAAGTCATAAGGTGAAAGCTCTCGGTTATAAGGAGGGTGATCCCATACTTTGCACCTAAACTGTTTTAGAAGTCTGCATGTTTCGCTGCTTGCAGTCTTGCCTTGTCATGCAGGAGCACAATGCATCTCTGCAGTTTACCTGGTCGTCGAATTTTAAGTGATTGTCGCAATTGTTTTAGTGTTTCACACAAAGAAGATTTTTCAATTGTAGCACCCTTCGACATGAACTCAGTATGCACCACAGCTTTTCTGTTGAAAAACAGAATCATAATCATCATTCTCACACATGGAATAGTTCGACACTTTGTTTGAGTCGGGGAAATGGAATGTTTCCACTCGAGAGAGATGCGTTTCATTTCAGGTGAAAAGTGACGAACCCAAGTCTCATCTCCGGTTACAATTGTGTTCAAAAACTCATTTCCTTTCTTTTGGTAACATTGCAGAAATGCAAATGTACTTTCAAAATGCTTCCCTTCATTTTCCTCCGTCAATGGACTAGGCACCCGTTGAGCACAAACTTTATGAATTTGAAGGTGATCGACAATACTTTTATGCACACATCCATGAGAAATACCCAGTTCCTTTGAGATTTTGTTTATTGTTATGCGTCTGTTTGCAAGAATGTATTCATTCACGCGAGCAAAAGTTTCAGAATTTGTTGCAGTTGATGATCTTCCCTCGCTGATCGTCGTCAATATGTATGTGACCGTCCTCAAACATTTTGGAATTTTTCGCGATAGCTTGGCGTGTCATTGCATTTTAACCATGCATTTCATGCCACTACCGATAAATTTCAGTGCAGTTACACCTTTTAACCCACCCACAAAAAACCGAATCACTGCACTCATTTCCAATTTGGATGCGACTTGCTTCTGTCGAGACATGTTTACGACTAATTATCAGAGAAGTTAAAATACTCTCGTGAAAGCTGTTACGTCACACGATTAAGATAAATATCTTTATCGAAACTGTTTGGCAACACAGTTTCATCAAAATAGCCCTCGACCGAAAATTTTTACGAAGTAGTACAACTAACTTTCTGACAGACCTACGGACTTAATTGAAGTATTACCGGGTTAGTTTAGTAATTGGAGATAAGGGTTTCAGAGTATTAGTCAGTTTAATTTAAACCACCTTCTACCTCTTTCACTAAGAATTTCTGTCATTCATTTCGTAAGTTTCAGATAGTTTAAAATTTCTCTTACACATAATTAGGAATGGTGAAATGTATTTAAAATTCGAGATATTCAATATAATTAAGGAAATATTGCAACTCTAGTCACTGGCGGCTACACATATAATTTTTAATAATATATATTTGTTTTGATACCCCTATTTTAAAACTGAAATACTATGGCACGTTTAGAATTTTGGGTTCACAAGTGTCCACAATTTTTCAAAACCATTTCCGACGGAATCGTTTCAAAAGATTCTAAACTCAGACTTAAAATAAGATAAATATTCTCTAATGTGGTAATAAGACTTTTCAAGTGAATGCATATTGACATTCGAAATACTCATTAAAGCGTAACTTAAATTTTATGGACGTTTAAAAGATTGATATGAAAATGGACTTGTTATAAATATGCAGCACTTTTTTGTCACATTTGAGGTGAATTTAATAGATCTGGGAAATATGTGATATTTTAACCATATATTTCTCTATTTATCACATGATTTAAATTAATACATTTAAAATAAAGATAATTATCCGACTATTGATTTCAGAAAAAGGAAATTTCAATGAAATATAATGAGTTTCAAATAATAATAATAATAATAATAATAATAAAAACATATTCAATTTTGGAATTATGCCATAACGTTACTTTGTTTTTAATGAAATTCTTTATAATTCCATTATTAAAAAAATTCAATATTTATTTTAAATAATGGATTTCATTTATTTTTAGAAATTTGTCTCGTATTCGACAAATGTTGCTTATAAATTAAAGTCCTAGAATTGTTGAATACAGGAAATGCTTTTATATGTGTTTTATAAGGGCAATATGAACTACTTTTTGGTAAATTTGGTTTACTTCACAAATAAGAATCGTATAAACAACGAAAACGAGATTAAAAGTAATATTAAATAATGAGACTGATGTTGCTACAAAAGAAGTACGCATGTGCTAAGTGCTAGCGAGCGAATGCTGTTTAGCGTGAAGCCTTCTTTTTCGAATGCATTACCTCTCGCTTTTGTAAACATATCCGTACACTGTAGCCTTCGTTCGCATTAGTTTTTTTTATTTTTTTGTTTCGCCAGAAAAATGATAAATGAGCAACGAATTGTTATGAAATTTCATAAGAAACTTGGAAAAATCGCTACTGAACTTATAAATAAATTATTGAAAGAAGTGTACGGCAATAAATATTTATCACATGCATGTGTTTTCGAGTGCATTAAGCATTTTAAAGATGTCCTAGAAGACGATGAAGATGATTCACGCCCGGGTAATCCTTCCACGTCAAAAACGGATGACAATACAGGAAGAAAAAAAAAATCGCAATTTGGTTCGATCTGACTGCCGGTTAAGTATTCGCGCGATTGCTGATAGGTAGACAATTATTTTGATAATCTACGTCAGAAATTTCATTTGAAAATTTTCATTTGTTTCAGAGATATTCGGGAAAAGAATCCTTTAGGGGCCTATGTAATAGATTACTTCGCGTAGACATGATATATAGCATTTCCCCTCTTTTTTTAACAACCAGTGAAAAATGGATCGGTAAGCAGTTTTTGGCTCCGTAAGACTCTGCAATGTTCCATCGTAAAATGTGACCTTGAACATTTACTGAACTACAGGAGGGAATTGTATGAAATAGTTTCGATTTTGGGCTTGCATCATATGAGGAATTCAGATACAGTGTTCTCTCGTAATCCAGCAGGTAAGGGACCAGAACATCGCTGGATTATTGTGAAATCACCAATAATAGTACATTTGCACAGCAAAAGAAGCATTATAGCATAAAATGTAATACAGTACACGCAAATAAAGTGTCAAACACCCGAAATAACTATACTACAAAAAATGTTTTATTTTATATTGATAGCCTTTGTAATATTTCACAGAAATAGAAGAGAAAAATAATTATATGTGTAATAATATTCCAGTGAAAAACGCTGGATTATTGAAAGGGCTAAAAAGGCAGAATGCCCGATTATAGAGGGAGTACTAAATCGATAAATTTCGGTATGTTACATTCCTTAGTTAATAATTCATATTTTTATAGTAATTTTTCCTTTTTCAATTTGTAAGAAAATTAGAATTGAAAAAAAAAAATCTATAACTGGATGTAAAAGGCTGTGAAAAGTATTGAAAGAACTTTTTTTTTATCATCAAATGTTTTAGGCTAAATGGCTTTTTCCGAGAGGTTTATAAACTAATTTGAAAACGAGAAATAACACAAGCAAAAAAAATCAGCTTATTAAGACATAAAATTATGTCTTAAAGTTAATTAACTCCCTATGCTAATTCATTTATTAAACAATTAATCCATTAACATCATAATTTATTTCTCACTGACTTATCAAAGCTGATATAAATTTTGTCCAACTGCAAAAGTTATTAAAGGTGTCTTATTTTTTCCACGACTGTGCAATATTAGCATTTTTTACCTCAATCATTTCAATTAATTAATAGATATTGACGCAAGAGAACATTGAAACAAATAGTTTAAAAATACAACAACATAAGAAGGGATAAACCATTTTAAGTGAGATATAAACATTTATATTACAAGGTATATTTTTTTTATTAAATGCCATTTTGATGTTAAAAAAAGTGCAACTCTTTAATCATTTTATTTTGTAAAAAGCCTGTATCTTTGGTTACTTTCTAATGCAATAATCACGAATATTAAGCACTTATCATGTACATACATCCAGATTTTAAATTCCATCATCATAAAAATTTATGGCCTCATGGCCAACCACAATAAGAAAAATACTCCTTGAAACTTGTGGAAATCATTAGATTAAAGATAAAATCGATGTCAGTTTTCTCAAGATTTTGCATCGAATTTCAGCACTAACTCTCTAGTAATGACAGAAGAATGTCCACTACGCTCCTTATCAGGAACAGTAATAGGACCATCTTTAAATGTTGTCACCTCTTAAATGCTTTCGTACCATTACATAGGTGATAGAGTTTTTTTCCCAAGGCATTTTAAACACGCACAAACAAATGTAAACACAGACGAATGTTTCCATATTGGAGTCTGCGACTAACTGACGCATAAGTTACTCATCGCGCATGCACGAACAGCGCTAATAGTTATGCGGAAAACATATTAAGAAACTACTTATATAAAATGCTACGTATTTTCAATGAAACTTTATTATTAATTTCTTTTTAAACCCTCAAATCAATTCGTCCCAACTAATTTTCTTCCGCTCCAATTACTACAGCTTTCACTCCTGAATTTAGAGATTTTAAGCATAAAGCACATGACTCAATATTATAAGACAACGCATTTGAGTCGCCACTTGCTCTTTTCGTTCTTTTTCTTGCCGTGCAGGAATATGCGATTTCAGCTTTCGACATTTGCTTATTACTTCCATATTATGAGTGATAACTTGAAAACCAAAATAAGAGATTTTTCAAAAAATAACTAAAATCCAGCCATGTTTGACTGACATCCCAACATGAAGATTCTCCTTTCGTCGATTACATCCAAAATTGTCACACACACACACACACACACACACACACACACACACACACACACCACACACACACACACACAGCACACACACACACACACACACACACACACACACACACACACACACACACACACACACACACACACACACACACACACACACACACACACGAGTAAATTTTTATTGCCTGATACCATTCCTTTTTAGCTTTTAATATGTAATCACGTGCTCTCAAAATCTACTCAGTCATCTTTTGCCCACGCTTGAAACCCCTATTAATAATCCATACTAGACTTTCTATCTGCAGCTAAAATACCTAGAGTACCTCCATCTAGTACCATGTGTTCTGAAGAAATATTTGCATATAATTAAGAAGCAGGAAATCTTCCTTTCGCTTTCTCTGTAACCACAAAGGCTGAAACTATGCAACTGGCTTCCTCAAATGTGCATTAAGTAATTTATGGAATCGAGTGGACGTAGATTGCTCTGCGTATCCACCGTTAGTTTCATGTAATTGCTTCTCCCTCGTGTTAAATCAATAAAGGTATAAGTTTGAGATTATCCAAGTGCACAGCGGATGGAAAATTTCTTAACATGGAAAATAGTTTGTATTAGAAAAGTTTTACATCACATATATATATATATATATATATATATATATATATATATATAT